>JARPMJ010001655.1:0-150981 GCA_033366665.1 Phoxinus dragarum | reverse complement strand
ATTAATTAGAGATAAATAAAATCTATGTTTTCATTTTTACAGTGTGAACCCCCAACCCCCCACAGGCGATCTGAGTTTGAGACCGACTTAAAACACAGAGAAGTCGCAATTCACACTTAATTCTAGACATTAGCATTAGGCTAGTAAAGTGTTGATAATGAAAGAATTTAATTATTTAGGCTTTGTAGTCTCTCCAACGAGCTGATGATCTGATTCAGGTGTGTTAAATAAGGGAGACATACAAAATGTGCAGAGCAGTGGGTCCCGATGACTGGAGTTGAGAACCACTGAACTAATGAACCTTATTGTAAAGTGTTCGGTAAATCTTAGCAAAAGATTTTAGCAGAGGATATTTAAACAACTCCACAAACAGCATTTACCAGCTTCACTTACTAACCAGACTGACTTTATTTCTGTCAGACGTCTACACAAGTTCTCATTAAAAGGTGACAGGTTTAGATGGAATTTTATTTTCATTTGATGTTACCATGATGGTGATCAGTGTTTGCTTTATTCTGGCTCTTGACCCTTGACCTTTTTGAACTTTAGTTTTTCTTTGGTTCTGTAGCTGTGTCTTTTCATACATTTGTTATGGCAAAAAAGCTGAAAGAAAACAGGTTAACAGTGACTATTTATTACTGGTCACAATTAGCCTGGGAAAACCCAGACCACTCTCAGTTGTAACTGAGTAAGGGTCTGGCAAAGCTCCATAGACAATCTGTCATACAATCTGCATTGTAATACAATAACGCATTGTATAAAAATCCTAGATCACTTCTTATTCACAACTTTCAAAACAGTTTTATTGAATATTTGTCTACTGAAAGTTTTTTGGAAAGACGTTTCGTCAGTTAAATTATTGGCATAATGTTAAACAGCAGTACAATCCATTGAACACACTGTAGGCCTACCGTCACAGCCTTTTCATTCATGTCAAAACTAAATATGACACTATCCTGACAACGGTCTAATTCATATAACAAACAATAATGTGTTTATAATTAAATGCGTTACCTTTATGTGGAGGTTTAGAAGTCATTCTTGGAAGTTTTTTTTCCTTATTGCCTGTATGAGAACAAGATGAAATCTGTATGTCCGGGTGGAGTCAGTCATGATACAAAGGTTAAAAAACTTTTACTGTCTATCTTGAGCAACAAGTTCAAGATACAGTTCATGTGGGGATGAGGCATAATGTAAATGACAAAGACAATAGAGACTTTCAGCAACAAAATAGATCCACAATAAAGATTATGTAATACAACTATGATTTTTTTTGTCAGAGAAATTTCAGTGGCATTTTTTTAACTAATATCTATATTGCATGTGTATTTGACAGTATAAATACTATTCTATTTGTTTACTTATTCTGATGCACAAAGTTGGCCATGTTCCTGATCAAGTTTATGCTTTTCTTTCATTTCTGTAAAACCCCCTCCTTTGTTGAACATCATGTTGTACGTTTAGAAAGCCTCACCAAACTATCTTGAATCATTAGCAGTGTTTATTATTTCTATGAAATGATTTGAGGAGATGATGCTGATACCCCTCTTCATTATCTCAGGTAATTATTACTTTCATTAAACCTTTATGTTCTTGTATTGAGCCTTTTTTTATTAACCCCATATTCAGAGGTGGAAAGTCCAGGGGTCAGAAAGTAAAAGTCCTGCCATATGTTTATTCCACCCATGAACTCAGTCAGCTGATTTCACTAATGAGTTCTATCTCCTGGCTGAAAAACTGCACTCAAAAAAAAAATTATGTCTAAACATAAGGTTTATGTATTTGAATTGCATAACAAATTTCCATCCATTTGGATTAGATTTAACATAAACAAATTCATAATCTGAATGTGATTCATATTTTTAAGTCATATATAAATGAAACAGATAAGATTTATGTAATTGTATTAATAAACTGAATGTGATTCATATTTGTCAGTCATATGTAAATGAAATGGATAAGATTTATCTAATCGTATACAGAAAAACACCCATGTTAAATTAGCACTGCTCAGTGTTCATATGTGTGCACACTACAGAGTTAAAGTACAATTGAAGCAGTGTTGAAGTTAATGAGATAATAAAGTGGTGATTGAGCATTAATTATGAACACCTGCTGTTAACAAGCAGAATCACTGAAGAACAGAGAAACACAAGAACTTCCACTGACTTCAGCCACAGCCTTAGATGAAATCAACTATAGATAAAAGAAGACATTAAATCTCTCAAGTTCTCAGCAGAGGAGGATTAAACAACTCCACAAACAGCATTACCAGCTTCACTTATTACTAACCAGACTGACTTTATTTAATATCCGGTTTAATGAAATCATATTTTGTATTTTAAAGTCACCATGATGGTGGATAGCATTTGGTTTAGTTGGGCTCTTGACCCTTAACACTTAAATATAAAATATTCTATTGGCTGTTATAATTGTGTGTTTGTGAAGCACATTTGATGTAGCAAAAAAAAAGCCATGAGAAAGTGAGATCAGGTGATGGTGGCTGTTTACTGGTGTAATACAAAGTCATCGTCATGTAATTGCCTGAATCCCTGAACTTAATCAGTGTCTAATACTTTGGTCATAGATTTTTATTTTAAATATTTTTTTAGAGTAAAAGTCATTTGATTTTACAACATCAGAGCAATGCTGTTTATTAAATAATATAAATGATTTTAAAAACATGTATTACAGTAATCTTCTCCTGCTAAGATGTTACTTAGACATCAAGAATCAGTGTATGAATCTCAACAATGGTGACAATCAATGAAATGCTACATGCTGCAGTGCATGCTGGGTACCATCAATCAAAACTCACCCATATCTCCCAGCATGCACTGATTATCTGGATATTTTGTTTGATTGTCACCATTGTTGAGATTCATACACTGTTTATTGATGTCTGTGTGCATCTAAGTGATGCCATAGACTAAAGTTTTTGTTCACTAAATAAATATTTGTTAAAAACATGGATATTATTTTACAAATAACACCGCTAGATATGCTGTAGAATTAAATTATTATTAATAAAACAACATTAAAACACAAGTCCAATATAATTAAAGCACTAGACGAAGAATAAGATCAGGGAGCCAGACAATTGCATGATGATATCATCACCAATTAGAAGCCTACATCACCTGAGCTCACTTTCCTCATGGCTTTTTTGCTACATCAAATGTGGTTTACAAACACAAAATTATAACAGCCAAAGAATATTTTATATTAAAGAGTTAAGGGTCAAGAGCCCAACTAAAGCAAATGCTATCCACCATTATGGTGACTTTAAAATACAAAATATGATTTAATTAAAGCGGATATTAAATAAAGTAAATCTGGTTAGTAATAAGTGAAGCTGGTAATGCTGTTTGTGGAGTTGTTTAATCCTCCTCTGCTGAGAACTTGAGAGATTTAATGTCTTCTTTTATCTATAGTTGATTTCATCTAAGGCTGTGGCTGAAGTCAGTGGAAGTTCTTGTGTTTCTCTGTTCTTCAGTGATTCTGCTTGTTAACAGCAGGTGTTCATAATTAATGCTCAATCACCACTTAATTATCTCATTAACTTCAACACTGCTTCAATTGTACTTTAACTCTGTAGTGTGCACACATATGAACACTGAGCAGTGCTAATTTTACATGGGTGTTTTTCTGTATACGATTAGATAAATCTTATCCATTTCATTTACATATGACTGACAAATATGAATCACATTCAGTTTATTAATACAATTACATAAATCTTATCTGTTTCATTTATATATGATTTAAAAATATGAATCACATTCAGATTATTAATTTGTTTATGTTAAAACTATGTAATCCAAATGGATGGAAATTTGTTATGCAATTCAAATACATAAATCTTATGTTTAGACATACATTTTTTTTTTTTGAGTGCAGATTTTTAGCCAGGAGATAGAACTAATTAGTGAAATCAGCAGACTGAGTTCATGGGTGGAATAAAAATATGGCAGGACTTTTACTTTCTGACCCCTGGACTTTCCACCTCTGCCCATATTAAAAGCTTCTGTATCATCTACATCAGGGGTCCTCAACTCTGGACCACGAGATCCAATTTCCTGCAGAGTTTAGCTCCAACCCTAATCAAACACACCTGAACAAGCTAATCAAGCTCTTAATGATTAATACAACGTTACAGGTACACAACAAAATCCCCAGTGTTAAATCAACATTGATCAAGTACATATTGTCCCAATCTATAGAGTGTTAAAAGTGTTAAAGTTAATGAGATAATTATATGATTAATTAAGTGATGTTTGAGCATTAGTGATGAACACCTGCTGTTAACAAGCAGAATCACTGAAGAAAAGAGAAACACAAGAACTACAACTGACTTCAACCACAGCCTTAGTTGAAATCAAATGAAGAAAACATTAAATCTGCATGTGAAGATCTCAGCAGAGGAGGAATAAACAACTCCACAAACAGCATTACCAGCTTCACTTATTACTAACCAGACTGACTTTATTTCTGTCACAAGTCTACGGAATTGATTGTTAAGAGTTGATATTTAAGTGATCAAAAAAGTATGCTACCATTATGGTGGTCAATGTTTGCATTAGTTGGTCTCGTGACTCATTTAATTTTCAAAGCAAGCTTCTTTAAGCATTTGCAATAGTGTTTCATGATAAACACTTGAGCTTTGCTGAACAAAAGTTCAAAATACAAATATACTTTAATGCTTGCAAGATTTTTAAATGAAACTCATAAAGAGATATGTGTCAAAGGTCACTTGTAGCAAATTTATTATTTTATTTTGGTTATTGATTCAGGTACAGTAAATGTGTAAAAATTAATTAATTAATTAATTAATTGTCAGTGCTAAAAATGCTTCTGAAAATACTAGACATCAACACTTACCATAAAATCCTCAACAGTGGTGACAATAATTATCCATACTGCAGTGCATGCTGGGATTTTTGTCAAATTGTGATACCCAGCATTCATTGCAGCATGAAACTTTTTGTTTATTGTCACTATTGTTGAGATTCGTATGCTGATTTTTGCTGTATGTGAGTTAAGTAAAAACTGCAGAATAATATCTTGTATGAACTTAACAGTTTTAAAATTCCACACGGTAAATGATGGATGCCAAACTTATTTCCCATGAATAAAGAGTGACGGGTCAACAGCCCAACTAAAGCAAACACTGATCTCTATAATGGTGGCATTATATTTTTACCAATAAAACATCAACATTTAAACCTCTGTTAATTCTCAAAAATAACTTCTGTAGAAGCATGGCAGAAATCAAATCAATCTGTTTAGTAATAAGTGAAGCTGGTAATGCTGTTTGTGGAGTTGTTAACATCAGGTGTTCATCACTAATGCTCAATCATCTCTTAATTAATCACTTAATTATCTCATTAACTTTAACACTTTTAACACTCTGTAGAATGGGAAAATATGTACTTGAGCAATGTTGATTTAACATTGGGGATTTAGTTGTGTACCTGTAACATTGTAGTAATCATGAATACCTTGATTAGCTTGTTCAGGTGTGTTTGATTAGGGTTGGAGCTAAACTTAGGGTTGGAAAAGGTACCGTCACCTTAAAGGACTTCCCCTCCAAGAGAGCAAAACTGGATGACCAGCTTTAATCTCTTGGAGGGGAATTCCTTTAAGGTGACGGTACCTTTTCCGTAAAGCCTTAACAGGATGACAGTGCACTCCCAGCCCCAGCTCTGGCGCAGTGAAAGCTCCGCTAATTGGATATACCTTGTCTGGCTGACAGGCTGGTGAAAGGTTGAAGGATACAGCCGCCCCATGCAGGACCTTTAACTCTTGTCTTACTGTGCGCAGAGGCAGGTCCTCCGGCTTACCGCTCAATTTCAGCTGGCTAGCCGCAGTGTGTAGTAAAATGCTCCTTTCAGAGACATCATCAAGAATGGCGTAAGCTTTCATGGATCGATCTCCATTTCTCAGAATGACTTTACATATTTTCAACAGTACCTTCCGACTTCCTGGGGGCTTGTCAATGAATAACACATCGTTGTCGGCCTCACCCCTGATAGGGTTAGCAGATGGGTCCTCCCCATCTACGGTTTTCTCCCTACTCCGTGCATTAACTTCATGAAGAACAAGTAAGTGACACCCATTACATGCTTTGCAGCGCATCTTAAGATTACACTCTGCTGATCTATGGCCCCGTCCACAGCGCCAACATCTGTTGTTGCCCTTAATCCAATTTTGCCTATGAAATTTGGAGAGTTGAGAGAAATTGGCGCAGTTATTCAAAGAGTGTTTGTTATTATCCTGTTAAGGCTTTACGGAAAAGGTACCGTCACCTTAAAGGACTTCCCCTCCAAGAGATTAAAGCTGGTCATCCAGTTTTGCTCATTGGATCGGACTACCCACATCTAATTACTCCAGTAGAACCAGTTCGTTTGGGCTCAACAGGAGGACCAGCAGTGATTAGAACTCTCCTTGGGTGGACTTTGCAAGGACCAGTTCAGGCTCTACATCATCGCCTCACAGAGCAACAATGTCTGTTCACAAGTGTGTCACCTTCTGTTACTCTGCATGAACAAGTTGAACGACTCTGGTAGATGGATGTCGTAATTTACTGTTAATTGTACAGTTCTTTACTGTAATATACAGTTTGTTACTGTAAAATGCACTAAATTAAAACTCGAGTTAAAACTAATTTCACTTGCAGAAACCGACTGCCGTAATTGACAACTGTCATTTAAATGTATTAACTAAAATGTGTAATGCATTAATAATGTGAGAAAAGAGTTAAGAACTTTCATTAGAAACCACTAAAAAACTTAAGTACATAAAAAGATTTCCACTGGACCAGCAACTACAAAGTCACTGTCTGTAAAATAAAGCAACATGCAGCATATCATCGATGTTTCTAGATCTTCTCCTGGACTGAAGCACAGGCTCTACTCTTCAGCACAATGGTGACCCAAAAAACTACATTTTACAGTAAACTACTGGCAACCCTGTTTTATAACTTACAGTTTATTACTGTTAAAATACTTTTTGTGGGTGTGTCTTTTTTATCTTACACTGTTAACCCTTTCAATCCCACAGGAAAATCCACACTACAAAGAGTAAAAAGTAACATTGCCGCAGTGTTGCAGTGAGATAATTAAGTGAATATGTAAGTGATTGTTGAGCATTAGTGATGAACACCTGCTGTTAACAAGCAGAATCACTGAAGGAAAGAGGAACACAAGAACAGAAAATAGAGAAACACAAGAACTACAACTCACTTCCAGCCATAACACATTATTACACGTATTATTAACCAGTATGACTTTATTTCTGTCATACATCTACAGAAGTAGTTATTGAGATGTTTAATTGAAAATGTTTGATTTGAAGTTACCATTATAGAGGTCAGTGTTTGCTTTAGTTGGGTTGCTGATGCTAAAATATTATTTTTTTCTTGCTGCTTAAACTGTGTTATTCCAAGTCACACTTGTGCACACACACAGTTTGTGAATGATTGCGGTTATATTCACTATCATGACAAAATCATTACGCAGCCTGTCCATTCACTAAGAAGTTAATTCTCATTCATTCAGAGTTTAATCCTCAATCAAAAGTGTTAAGTTACCACCACCTTTAAACAGCAACAATGACCAATTTATTTCTAACACAAGCATAACCAACAATAACAGAGCTACACTGTAATACAGAAACACAGAAATATCACAAATTAGAACATGCATCTCAACAATGGTGAGAATATATATTTTTAATTATTATTTATGCAGCAGAGCATGCTGGGAGTTTAATACTATCCTGGTACCCAGCATGCATTGCGACATGAAACTTTTGATCGTCACCATTGTTGAGATTCATACGCTGATTGTTGATGTCTGTGCGCCTGCATCAAGCAGTAGTTAATACAATTTTAATGCGCTATATGATTTCAAAATTCTTCAGTTGACCTAATTACAGAAATATTGCTGGAATTCATGTAGTAAATTATCAGATATATGGTATTAAACTCATAAATTCACAGCTCACATATTAAAACAACATAAAAAATCATGGATGATTATAACATCATCACAAAACCAAAAACACGGCTGGAAGTCAGTTGTAGTTCTTGTGTTTCTCTTTTTTTCTGTTCTTGTTTCTCTGTGCCCCAGTAATTCTGCTTATCAGGTGTTCATCAGTGTCTCAATTCACTCACTTCTTTTCATTCACTCTGTCAAGTGGACTATATTAGTGAACTAATGTAGGGAATAGTGAATGAGGGTATAGGGGTGTGATTGGGAAAACTGCCTCTGAGTGTCGACTTTGAGCGCTGTTAATTCACAGTATATTCCTGTAGGTATATTCCTGTATATATTACCGTTTTAATGGAAAATGGTATGATATTGTAAGAATTTGGGCTTTTTCTACAGTAAGGGTTAACAGTGTGTTACATCCAGGACCTACACTGACTTCCTCCTTACTGGCGGTGCTACTAAGATTTAGATAACATTCTATCGCCATCAGTAGTGACATTAAAGGAATGTTCCACCAGATAAGACTCCTTGCTGAAGATCGACCCCTTCTCCATTTCTTATGGAGAGAGCAAAAAAAGAGAAGTGCAGCCCAAAGTCTTTGAATGGCAAGTTCTCCCCTTTGGGACCACTAGTAGCCCATGTTGCGCCGTCTTTGCCTTACAGAAGCATATCTTGGAAAGTTGTCAGCCAGGTGGAAAGTTACAGGATGCTGTACTGAAGGCATTTTATGTTGACAATTACCTGCAAAGTCTGCCTTCTGCAGATGAAGCAAGGCTCATGGTAGACCAGTTGCAGAGTAACTTAGCAGATGGAGGATTCGAACTCAGGCAATGGGCCAGTAATGCGCCTTCCACCATCAGTCACTTACCAGCGGCATCCAGATCGGGCAGTGCTGAGCAATTGATTGCCAAGGGTAATGCCTCAAACTGTGAATCAGAGCTTGGATTACAGTGGAACTGTCAGAATGATACTTTGTCTTATAAGCTCTGTGCTTTAAAATGCCAAGAAGTTACTATGCGCAATATATATAAAGTGCTCGCCAGTCAATATGATCCTCTTGGCTACATCATCCCGTACACCACACGTGCCAAGATGATTGTGCAGCGATTATGGGATAAAAGAAGAGATTGGGATGATCCCAAGTTACCTGAAGATTTAGTGAATGCATGGAACAGATGTACAGAGGAACTCAGTGACTTGCAAAAGATAGTCTTACCCAGATGCTACTGTACTGCACCAAAGGATGATCTTTCCAGCCAGCGAGATATCCATATCTTCTGTGACGCGTCTGAGTCAGCTTTTGGGTCGGTCGCATATCTTCGAACAGAAGAACGGCAGGTAGAAGTGGAGATCACATTCATAGTGGCCAGATCCAGAGTGGCTCCTAAGAAACGGCTGTCAATCCCTCGTCTAGAACTATGTGCAGCCCTGACAGGTGCGCAATTGGCCAAGACCCTTCAGAAGGAATTGACTTTGCCTATTCGACAAGTTTTCATTTGGACTGATGCCACCATGGTTTTGACCTGGATTAGATCCGAATCCTGTCGATTCAAGGTTTTCGTTGGTACAAGGGTGACAGAGATTCAGGACCTTTCCAGCCACTGTGAATGGCGCTATGTGCCTTCGGATAGTAACCTGGCAGATGATATCACCCGAGGGAAAAGGCTGGCAGAACTAGGGCCACAAAGTCGTTGGAATACAGGCCCCCATTGGGCCCCCATTCCTTAGTCTCTCATCTGATCAGTGGCCGGTTACACCCCCATCCTCTCTTGTTGACAGTGAAGAACTAAGAAACTCTACATTCTTTGGTCTGACTAACACTGCACATTGTTTGTCCATGCCCGATCCAAGGAAATTTCTGACTTTTCAAGAATTACTGACAGCCACTACAGAATCTCTCAGGAAAATGGGACGAATCTATCTGCTGAAGACTTTCAACATGCGGAGATAGCTATCCTTCAGCAAGCTCAATGGGAAAGCTTTCCCTCTGATATGGCACAACTTACAACAGTGAAACAACTGAATAGCAACAGCCGACTTCTTAGCCTGGCTCCTGATCTTGTGTAAGTCACCTCCTTAGGATAGGAGGTCGTCTTCGCCGCTGTGAAGAGATTGAGCCTGGGTTGATGCATCCTATTGTGCTTGATTCCTATCATCCTGTCACTACCCTTCTCATTAAGGGCTATACAAAGCTGCTTCACCCAGGACCTGAGAGAGTACTGGCAGAAATGCGTAGAAAAATACTGGATCCTTCGGGGTAGGGAAGCAATTCCGACGTTACCAGCGCAAAGATTGTCTAATGTGTCAGAAGTTTTGAAAAAACCCACAGATACCCAGAATGGCAGATCTGCCTCCAGCCAGACTACGTCTCTTCAAACCCGCCTTTCATTCTACTGGTTTTGACTGTTTCGGGCCATATATAGTTAAAATTGGACACAGAAATGAGAAGCGCTGGGGTATTCTGTTCAAGTGCATGGCGACTCGTGCGGTGTATATCGACCTCCTTCCAAGACTTGATACAGACTCCTTCCTTATGGCCCTCAGGCGATTTGTATCCCGACGTGGGAAGCCTTTGGAAGTTTTATGTGATCAAGGTACGAATTTTAAAGGAGGGGAAAGGGAGTTACAACAGGCATTTGACAAACTACCCACATAGCAACATTTTGTCGGCCCAGATCCGGCCCACATCTGGCACTTGTGGAATGCGGATCTGGCCCACATGCAGCGTGGAATGACGGCCCTTGGGTGGCCCACTCCTGTTTTGCCAGATCTGGGCCACAAGCAGGCCATAGCAATGCCACATGTCAGCCAAGAGCAAAGAAATAAACCAGAACTGGAGCTTATCTGAGCCACAAAACCTGTGTATATTAAATATGAAGTCATTTCAGCCTTAATAAAGTCTGTTAACAAGTAGAATCACTGAAGGAAAGAAGAGAACAGAAAAAAAAAGACAACCAGAAACACAAGAACTAAAACTGACTTCAGTCACAGCCTTAGAAGAAATCCACTGAAGAGAAAAGACATTCAATCTGTGCAGATCTCAGCAGAGGATTAACCAACTCCACAAACAGCATTACCAGCTTCACTTATTACTAACCAGACTGACTTTATTTCTGTCAGACGTCTACAAAAGTTTTATTGAGAATTAACAGAGGTTTAACTCTGTTTAATTTGAAGTTACCGTAATGGTGATTAGTGTTTCCATTAGTTGGGCTCTTAACTCTTAAAATATTTCTTGTCCATTTTGACTGTTGTGACAGTGTGTTTTTCAAAAACATTTGCAGCAGCAAAGAAACCTAAAGTGAAACGAGATCAGATGATGATGGTGATCTGTTGATGGTTATATACTAATCATGAAATAGACTGATTCACTAATGTCATTTGACTCTAACAATTGTGTTGTACCATTAATATATTCATATCTCAAACCCTGTGTTTCTGCCTCATGAGATCTGGCAATATTACAACAATCAGTTAGAAGATTTTAACAAACACGAGGACAAAAATCTGATCAATCATAACACACACAGACATCAATAATCAGCGTATGAATCTCAACAATGGTGACAATTACCTTGCTGCAATGCATGCTGGGTACCAGCATTGAAAAAAACTCCCAGCATGCATTGCAACATGAATAAATTATGCAGCTGAATTGTCCTATTTTTTTTGTTTAATTCTAAATATTTGCTTTTATTTTGTTGCTGTTGTTTTTGTTGTGACTTAGTAGATTTTCAGTGCTGTTCTGAAAATTATCTGTTTATCTTGTTGATTGTCACCATTTATGAGATTCATACACTGATTGTTGATGTCTGTGTGTGTCATTGCAGGCTAGCTTTTTGTGATCGTGTTTGTTAAAATCTTCTAACTGATTGTTGTAATATTGCCAGACCTCATGCTGCAGTAACACAGGGTCTGTGATGTGCAAACAGTAATGGAACAACACAACTGTTATATTCAAAAAAACATCAGTGAATCAGTCTATTTCATGATGATTATAAAAACCATCTACAGATCACCTTCATCACCTGACCTGATTCACATTAGCTTTCTTTGCTGCTGAAAATGTGTTTGACACGCTGTCATAGCAGCCATAAAAACGTAATAAGATTTAAGAGCCCCAACTAATGGAAACACTAATCACCATTACGGTAACTTCAAATTAAACAGAGTTAAACCTCTGTTAATTCTCAATAAAACTTTTGTAGACGTCTGACAGAAATAAAGTCAGTCTGGTTAGTAATAAGTGAAGCTGGTAATGCTGTTTGTGGAGTTGGTTAATCCTCCTCTGCTGAGATCTTCACAGATTGAATGTCTTTTCTCTTCAGTGGATTTCTTCTAAGGCTGTGACTGAAGTCAGTTTTAGTTCTTGTGTTTCTGGTTGTCTTTTTTTTCTGTTCTCTTCTTTCCTTCAGTGATTCTACTTGTTAACAGACTTTATTAAGGCTGAAATGACTTCATATTTAATATACACAGGTTTTGTGGCTCAGATAAGCTCCAGTTCTGGTTTATTTCTTTGCTCTTGGCTGACATGTGGCATTGCTATGGCCTGCTTGTGGCCCAGATCTGGCAAACAGGAGTGGGCCACCCAAGGGCCGTCATTCCACGCTGCATGTGGGCCAGATCCGCATTCCACAAGTGCCAGATGTGGGCCGGATCTGGGCCGACAAAATGTTGCTATGTAGTTCCCGAGCTTAAGGAACAGCTTGCCGGTCAACAGATTATCTTCTGTTTCAACCCACCTCATGCCCCACATTTTGGTGGGTGTTGGGAACGGGAGATTTGTGTCCTGAAACAAGCTCTACAAGTCACTCTGGGAACTCAGCCTATACACGAGGAAACTCTTCTCACTACACTCGTTGAGATCGAAGGGATCTTAAATTCTAAACCCCTTGGGTATACCTCCAAGTGAACTATTGAGTCGACGTCGTTGGCGTCACAGCCAAGTCCTAGCAGATCACTTTTGGAAGCGGTTTATCAAGTTCTATTTGCCTGGTCTTCAGACTCGTAGCAAGTGACAACGAGAGTCACCTGAAATCAAAGTTGGAACTACAGTTATGATTGTGGACCCTCAATATCCCAGGACACTGTGGCCCACTGGTCAGATCTCGCAAGTATTCCCTGGGGGGGGATGGTAAAGTGAGAATTAAGGACAAGTTTTTATGTGCGACCTGTGGCTAAGGTTATACAGCTGCCTGGGATTCCGGACTAAAATTGGACTTTGACCTTTTTATAATGGGCAGATTTCTTTATTCTTTAGAAATATGGGGGCGGCTGTTAAAAAGGCCCATTGTAAATGTATTTGGATTTGTGTCTGTGAGACTTGTTCTAGCAATCAGCCAATGTCAGAGCACGCTGTCAAAGCAGCAATGGAAAGACACTAGGCTCCGCCCATCTCCAGCAGGTGGCATTGATTAGCCTTGATATTAAATGGCTCTGCATGGAGTGAATGTAGCAAACGGACTCGATGCTTTCTTGCCTTTTGATGAGTGCGTATATTCCAAAAAAGTAAGTTGGTTTATGTATTTAACCTTATGATAACTGTTTGATTGTATTTGTTTTATATTCCTTGTTTAAGGATACTTCACACAGAAGTAGTGATTTGATTTGCGTTCATGTATTCACATGATGTTGCTTATGGTTCATGGAAGCATTTCTGCTACATCATATTGTATGTATTTATCTTGTTATTGAATTGGCTTTCTGTTATAGTGATTATTATCTTGTATGTTTTGTTTAGACCACACATACTCATGGAACCACAAATGTAATAATTTGCACTTATGTGCTAAACCTTTATTGAAGCTGTATGGGATTATTGTGGAGAAATAAAGCTACAAAGAACGTTCATGCTGCTTCTTCATGTCTCTAACCGGACATCTGTGGTGAACTAGTCCGTGCTGGCAACCGCAAACTGATTGAAAGTCAACAGTTTTCATTAATTAATGATTATTATCAATGTTGAAAACAGTTGTGCTGCTTCATATTTTTCTCTGGAAATGGTGATACATTTTATTTGCAGACGAAGTGATACATTTTATTTGTTGCAGAGCAGCATTTACAGTAAATCAAGACTGAAAACAGTTACAGTAACTGGCAAGTAGCACGTTTCAACGCCTAGAAATTAAGAGAAAAAAAGATAAGTTGTATGTTAAAAAAAACAAGGAAAACATAAACTGAAAGTACAAAAAAGAAAGAAAAAAAAATGAATACAAATCTTTTGACAATCTTTTTGCTAAAAAATATATTTGTGTAAATCTATCTTAAAATTAATTCTTCAAAATATCAATAAAAGCAGAAAACATTTCAAATGCAAACAGATGTTCTTGAGATATTAAGACAATTTCCTATTGATGATAATTACAATAAACACAAAATGAATAATGCACTTATACACTAAATACATAAAATGTCATATTTTATATTAACAGATACTTGAACGCAAACATCTCCTTAAAGCAACCTATAGTTCTGGCAACCATGCTGAAAATGTGTCATTCCTTCTTTTCACATGCAAATGAGCTTTGCACTAAACTCTGCATTGATGCCACAAAGCTTGCCATAGAAGGGTCTGTTACAAATGTACCACATCTTAACTGCCACTTTGTTGCAAATAAACTATTTAAACAAGCTATTTTATAGATATACTTCCCGAAGCAATGTTAAATATATGTTAATGTTTCAATGTTAACACTGGAGTTTTTGCTGTGCAGAAACTGGTTTCAAACTGTAAATCAAAAACCTGAAAGAAACTTATTTCATTTGTTGAATTAAATGTATTTATCCAAACTCTCAATAGCTTCATGTTTTGCAAATTTCTTCCATTCATCTGGGATCTCACCACTCCCCTCAAATGTTTTATTGTAGTATTTTTCCAGATCTTTCTGGAATCTGCACACAAACCACTTCCAGTAGGGCAATTCAGAGAGATCAGGGGTGATGCACCAGTCAGCATAAACTCCTCCTGCTGTTCTGTAATCTCTCCAGAGGACTAAATCATCCGAGTCAATGGGTTTAAACCTTTGATCACTTGTTACTGCTGATGTGCAGATGTTAATAGACAAGTTTGTTGTTCCTATGTAAAACCACCCATTCAGTCTAATATTTCGATGGAAAGGAACACTGTGATCTCCATCATGGTTTTCTATGGTGTTGGTGCAGATGGCTTTACAGAACGGACACTGAACCCAACAGCACTGACAGAAGTGATCAATCAGAAGCTCATCTGGTCTGAAATGAAGGTCTAGATTTTCATCAAATATCTTTGTGTTGAATTTACTGCTGATATCAGACATTATAGCATGAAGTTCTTTTCTTAACAAATCTTCTAGGAGGTTGAAATCATCAACATCATGTTTGACTCCACTGAGGTCTTTTTCAGAGAAGATCAGCACATCTGAGAGATGCTGTGTGAAACTCTTCAACCATAAATCAACATCTCCTCTGTTGACTTGAACATGTTCGGTAGATTCATGTGCTGCGTCCATGATCTTCTGCTGAAGGAGATTAAAGTTCTCCTTCATCTTGGGTAAAACACTGACACTAAACTTATCAGTGATATACTGACTGACTTGATCTCTGATGAAACTCTTAAAGTGATCTCTGGGATTATGAATGTAGTGCATGTATTTGATAAATTCCTCCTCTTCTGCCAGTGTCTTCAGGATGTGTTTCTCCAGTTTTTGATCTGTTTCCATTCAGTGATTCACAGTTTGATCTCATTTCACCTGTCAGATCTCTGGCAGTCTTCTTGTAGACACTCTGCTCAATGGGCTCTTTAAGTTTATGACAGATGATATCACTAAAAATAGCAGCTGATGCGGCTCCATGACAGTATTTCTGGAAAATACTATGGTACTCTTCTCTTTTCTTCTCAACATATATTACAGGATCATTAGCATCTCTGAACAGTTTGTGTTGGAAAGTGATCATCTTGTTTGATCTCCTACAGATGGAAAGACCCAGATCCATTATGAATTCATTCTTGAACTCATATTTCTCTGATCCTTCCTGATGGTCTATTAATCTTGCTTTGATGTAATCTGTAAGTAGTTGAATGCAGCTGATGTTGTAGCCAGTCTTTGAAATGTTAAATGACTGAATCATTCTGTCTGTATGCTGAACAACATCATTAACTAATGATCTTATTTGGGCTTCATCTTCTGGAGACAGAATTATGTCAAATCCAAATCTTTTTTGAACTGTTCTGCAAGCACCCTTTACAGTCTCTTTAATCCCTTTTTTTGTGGACCTTTTGAAAACAACATAATCTGAATAACTCGGCACAGTGAAAATATTTTCCACACAGCTCCAGTGATCTACAGAAATACTTTCATAGATGTCACAGAGGATCTCTCTCACATCTCTTATTATGTCAATGTCTCTGATTGCAGGAGTGTCTGTGATGATCTTCTTCACACTCTGTTCCCAAAACAAACCAAACTCTTTATTCAGTGTTTCTTCATCATCTGCTTTGTCTTTGAGTTTTAGGGCAAGTTCTTTGCACTTTTCAAATAGAGCCTTTTCATGACGTGTCTTCTGAGCATCATTTTTTTTCTTCAGGTCTCGCTGATGAAGAATCTCATTTAATTTCCTATTTGTTTCTTTTACAATGTTTTCCTGAAGGTCTTTAATTTTGATTTCAAATGATGTTTTCCACTGAATCAGTATATCTTTATTTTTGTCTTTCTCAAAGAAGTCCGACATTGATTTTTCCACTTCCTCACTTGTCGTCTTCAATTCTGTTTGAAGATCAGTTTTCTCAATCTCGTGAATTGCTTTATTTTCTATTTTGTTGTGTAGTTTGTTCTCAGTTTCCATCATGGCACTGCGAAGCCTCCAGGACCACTTGCTGTATTCAGTCTCCAGTTTCCTGTAGGCTGAAATCTCCAGAGAATTTCTGAAGCTGAAGACAAATCGTTCATTCAGCAAAGCCTCCCATAGATCTTTAATATTATCTTTTAAGTCTATAAGCATAATTCCATGTGATGTTGAAGCTTGAGAAATAATAGTTTTCTTGAGTTTTTGAATATTCTCACAGTAGTTTGGGTTTGGTGGTGCCATCGGTGGGCTGCCCTCCCAAAGTGGAGCAAAGTACTTCACATCATTCTGAACATCAAATTTAATGACATCACTGAAATATTCTGCATCACAGCCTTCCTCTTCTGCAGCAAGTTTTGTCATCTCATCCAGTTTCTCCTGCAGTCGCCTCCTTCCCTCCATGTTTTTCTCTCCAGCTGTGACGTCGGAGACGTTCTGATGCACAAACATACAGCTTGGATTTAGTCTGACCTTCTTCATCCTCATGAAGGCCTGAGCAACAATCTGAAGAATGTCCTGCATATCAGATGGGTTTTCTCCAAAGATGTTGATCAAGGTCAGATTTGCAACACCAACAACAAATGTGGCCAATTCATTGTCATGATCTCTTGTTGATCTTCCAGACAGTTCTAGAGCACGAAGACCCTCAGTATCAACAACTAGAATATAGTCAAAGTTTATTTGTGTTTTCATCTCGTCTGAGACTCTGACCAGCTGCATGAAAGCTCCTCTGGTGCACCTGCCAGCACTGACGGCAAACTGGAGTCCAAACATGGCATTCAGCATGGTGGATTTCCCAGAGCTCTGAATCCCTAAAACTGACAGCACAAAGACTCTCTGGTCTCCCAGTTTCTGGATGAGTTTATCTAGAACAGCAGAGATCCCAGATCACAGGAACATGAGCAGCATCTCCATCCATCACTTCCAGTGGAAATCCAGAGATCATCATCTCTGCTGCAAGACTCGGGAGAGAAGAGAATGAAATCCAGAGATCATCATCTCTGCTGCAAGACTCGGGAGAGAAGAGAATTTAATCTGCAGATCTTTCTTGTTCTTCTTCACAGACGAACATGATTCATAGATCTCCCTCATGATGTGCTCCAAACCAAAGGTTGAAGCTCGAAGTTCCTCAGATATTCTCTCAAGTTCAGTTTGTTCAACCTTGAGTTTTTCAGATTTATCATGTGACCCTTTCAGTTTTATGACCATTGACCATTTTTCATCATACTTGTGATGATTGGAAAGGTCAGCTGATGTATATTCATCGAGCAGGATTATGAGCCATTTAATGAAAAACATCTTCCCATGTTCATCATTTGAATTTATTTCTTTAATAAAGTGCTTCATAAAATCACTGATGTCAGATTCATGCTGCTGTAGACGAATTTCCTTTATTTCTGTTTGTTTTTTACTTATTTCCATTTCTATCTCTTCTGCTCGAGGTCGATGCAATTCTTTGTTCTTCTGACTCCACTGATGCCACAGTTTCCCCTGATGAGGCAGAAATGATTCTTTGATTTCTGTCAGATCTTTCTTCTCCAGTAAACTCATCATCTGCTGTGCTGCTTCTCTTCCTCTCCTGCAGTCTTCATCATCTTCCTCATCTACTCTGACGTCTGAGTGTTTGGACAAATCTCGAAGTCTGAAAGTGAAAGAGGATTCTGAGAGACAATCATTTATAGTTTTACTGAGTTCTTCGGGTACATCTGACTGACTTCTGTCTTTAAGACCAATTTTAAATTTCCCTTTCTTCATCTCAGTTACAGCAGAATCATCCTCAGTAAAAAGACAAATTAATGGCTTTCTGTCCTTGTACAGGTTTTGGATAATTGTTGCGCTTCTGTCATTCTTTTGAAGTCGTGGTAGAACAACAACATTTACTGAGGCCATTTCAGTGAGGATCTGCAGCTGTTTCTCATGATCTCCTGCATCACCATGTAGATTACAGAACGCAACACAGTCCGTGAATTTGTCATCACATGATCCAGAGGGGCGATCTCCACCACTCCATCCATCAGGACTCTGGTTCTGCTGTTGCCTGGGCAGTTCCTGTGGAAGAATGTGTCATGTTTCTCATTGATCAGACTGTTCATCAGTTCAGACTTGGATGAAGACACAGAGCCAAACCTGAAGAAAAACACCATTGGAGTTTCTGTCTTGTAAACCGGCTGGTTTTTACTGATGGTTTCATTGTTGGTGTTTCTCATCTTCCAGCTCTTGTTGATTTGTCTGAATGTCCAGAGAGGAAACTCAATCTGTTGAGTGCCTGGATCAGGAACAAGCAGAGGCAGAGCGTACTGACACTGGGAGAGTTTAGTGACCATCAACTGCTTCAGGAAACCATCAGCACAATGAAACACAGCCATCTGAACATCCATCGGGTGGATTCGCTCAGACTGACATGATCCTTTGCTTTTAAGAACATCATCAAATATATTACTCTCTTCTTCAGATAAATCATTGCCTCTTTGTATTTTTTGATCCTGCTGATTGTTCAATTTAGTTTTTCATGCATCTTGCCCTATAGTTATGTATCAGTAGTTTTTGTATGTAAGTCTGAATCAGCTCCTCTTCAGAACAAGACTCACGAGACTGTATTGAATGTTCAGTTATCTGAAGAAAATCTGCAGCTTTTAGTTTGGGTTGTCTGACTTCAAGATGGGAGTTTGTGAAATAGATTATTAATTTTTTCAGTCTTTTGCTGTTGATCTGGTGTTGATCTGGACTGACTCTCGTTGTTCCAATGTCTTTGTTTTTTCCCTGATGAAAAAGTAAACATTTAATTTACTTTGGTTTTAAATAACGAAATAATATTTTACTATTTAATTCAATTCAATGCAATATAAACATTGTTTCAAAAAAGCTTTACAGAAATTAATGTTAATGTTTTTATTGCACTAATGCCAGTACACATCCCTTTCAAGTGGAAGCGGCATGAGACTGAATGCACTGAAAAGCCCTCGCACTACTCATGCTGAAAGAGAGATAAGACAAGCTGCACGATTAATCTTTAAAAGACTGATCTCGATTCATACACCCACTCAATCTTCCATTTTGTCTGTCTATTAAACCGTTAACAAAATATATCGCAACATTGAACATTCAAATCTGTGTTTGCGCTGCCACTAACCCAGAGAGAGTAGTCATGAAACAGCAGTCTTTTCAACCTCATACTATGAGGGTATCATTATTTATGTGATACAATAGTTCAAATTATCAAATAAGTACTTGGATAAAAGTTTAAAGTTCAAATATAAACACTAATGTCTATGATATCGATCAAAATAGAGTAAATCAGCTTTTGATAGAAACTTGGAGCTTAAAATAACGCATTTATTGATTACATTGTTTCGCCAATAGGTGGCGACAAGTGATGGTTAAAAAATGCATTTGTTGTCAAATCATTTATTCAAGAGAATGTAGTATGATGCTTCTGAAATAAAGGCCAAAAAAATTTGATGAATTGTTTTTTGTAAATATGACTCATCACTGTTAAAAAACACTGTGAAATTTAAGGGTAAAATACCGGCAGCTGTGGTTGCCAGTATTTTACCGTAAAAAATATGGTGGCAACCTTTTATGTTTTATGGGACTTAAATTTACGGGCAAAACAAAAACACAATGTAAAGAAAACCTGTGAAATTTACAGTAACAAAACATCAGCTTAGATGCCAGTATTTTACCGTAAACAAAAATATGGTAGCAACCTTACTTTGGATTTAAATTTACGGCAAAAAAATAAAAAATAAACAAAAACATCAGCTGTGGTTCCCAGTAATTTACCATTAAAATACAGTACCAACTATTCGTTTTTACGGGACAACCCTTATGTTTCATTACCCGATAAATATTATTATTAATTTTCACTAAAGTATTAGTATTCAGAGTTTTATCTGATTATTTTATTGATTGTCATTATTGTTGAGATTCAAATGCTGATTCTTGATTTCTGTGTTGGTCTAGACTCTATAGAGCATGCAGTTAAAGTTTAAAACCTTTTTTGTACATCATGTGGTTTTTAAAGTTCTTCAGGTTGTCTGTTTGTCGCTGCTAGCTTGCATGCATAGTGTCACAGAACTATACTTATAACGTGAAATATATTGGTATTTAACATTCCTCATATAAGACTCTGTATGAGATCAGAGTTCAATGCCATAAAACCTAAAATATTACTACCGTATTTTTTACGGTAAAGCACTTGCAACTAGCTGCCAGTTTTTTTTACCTTAAACTTTAGTTCAGTGCCGTAAAGACTAAAATATTTCAACCACATTGTTACAAAAAAACTGTGAAATTTACGGTAAAAAAACGGCAGCTGTGGTTATCAACATATTATTATAATCATTATTATTTTTTACATACATGCAGGGTGCGATTTGCCAGGGGGGGGGGGGGGGGGGGGGGTGTGTGTGCGTGGGATCTGGTCAATGTATACCTGCCTCTGCTTAATTATTTGTATCCCCCCCTCAAACTAAAGTGATCAGTGCTACTACACTAACGGCAAGACGGATCACAAAACTTATCACGGATCCGTGGTTTGATTGAAGTCAATTTTATTTTAAAATTATTACTCACTCAATCTTGAGCGTCTGGCGCGAGTGATTTCAATGTTAAGTCAATGTAAAGACGCGTTTACACACGTCTAGAGGTCCTGCGGCGCGAATGAGGCGTTTAGCGCGGCGAGGGGCTTATAGCCTCATTCGCGCGTCCAGTTCACGCGAATGATGCGAATTGCTAACACAGATAATGCATGTGTCTTTTCTATCATTTCACTGTAGCTCAGCATCACGATGTAAAGTTAACGTTATTGCATGATCACAGTTCTGTGGAAAGATTGTGGGGAAAGATAAGCTATTAGAGTAAAAGTATTGCGTTAGGCTACTTCATGAGTTAATAAGAAAAAAGATTTTACAATTCCTGCAAATGCAGTGATAAAGTTCATGTTGCATGATTTATTTTTATGAATAAAAATGTTTCAAAACATCCCCCTGTTTTTTTTTTTTTTTTCACAAATCGCACCCTGCATAGATAATTGTTATTGATATTTAACTTGGTTTAATTCATTCCAGAAAATAATCAAAGCAATGTTATTTGATAAGTTACAGACTGATTTACCTGCATGGCTCTAGAAGTGTCTCCAGCCTCTGCAGTTTATCCCACTCTGCTGCGGTCGGCAAAACGAGTTTGTGCACCTGATTGTCCAGGGTTGCGATGACAGCCTCTTTATTTCTGCTCACGCGCTTGACCATTTCCAGCGTCGAATTCCAACGTGTTGGAACATCCTGGATCAATGGCTCTTGCTTCTTTCCCAGGCTGACTTGTTGTGCTTGAAGCTCCGCAGCGTTTGCTGGGCTGTGCTTAAAATGACCGACAACTTTGCGAGCCTTGGCCAAAGCATTTACAAATCCGCTGTCAGCAAGACTCACTGTGACGCTTCTCTGCACCATGTGAGCGACACAGTTCATGTGTTCATAGCGCGTAAGTCGAATTGCGGCAACCATGTTGCGTGCACTGTCAGTCCCAATGGTTGTCGTCTTGCCCTCGATGTCCCACTTACGTGCAACAGACAGGAACTGTTCTTTACAAGCCTCCGCAAAGCCTGACGCTCCTCAGTTTTTAATATAGTCAGCGCAAAAGACTTCAGTTCCCACATGTCACTGATGAAATGTGCAGTTACTCCGAGGTAATTGTTGTTACTCACTGATGTCCAATGGTCTCCTGTCAGGGCGATATGATTTACTTGAGCCAAGACCTCTTTCCTTTTTTCTTTTTCGTTTTCATAGAGCTCGTGGATTTTCGTCATAACTGTGGCTCTTGACGGTGGCTTATAGGATGAGTCTTGAGACGCCACTTGCAAAACATCAAGGAAACCTGAGTCTTCTACAATGCTAATGGGTCTACAATCCTTTGCAATCCATTTTGCTATTGTGTTGGTCAAATTATCTGAGGTTGATTTTGTAATTGGCCTGCGAAAATTCAGCGCGGTCTGGCGCAAACCACTCGCTGAACCTGACGGCCCAGAAAACGCATGTTTGGCGTTGACATGGTACCTCAAGCTTGAACAGCTCCGGTGAAATTGAAACTCCTTGTTACAAATCTTGCAAATAACCTTGTACTTGTTAACTGTACCATCATCATTCTTTTTATATTTGAATCCGTCAATAGGCCCACTTTGCTCACCTTGCTCCATCTCGCCTCTAGCTCCCAACCACTTTCCTGACTTGAATAATTTGTCACACTGCGCATGCGTGAAATGCGTTAAAAAAATTGACGTAATTAACGACAAACAACTAATTAACGTCGTTAACGCGCTATTTTTGACAGCCCTAATATATATATATATATATATATATATATATATACATACATACATACATATTTATACATATATATAGCATGTAATAGCGTTCTGTGACCCATTGAATTATGTTACCATAGTAGGTGTGCTAGTGACATAACCATAGAGGACATATACCGTCACTACAGCACCTACCATAGTTTTCACGTGACGTCACACCAATATAGAAACGCCCTCCTGAAGGGCAAAAGGCTTTCCTCCATGATTTGCCCATCAGTCATTTTTATCAGGTTGCTAAGTATTAATTAGGACAAAATCCATCGAGCTCCCAACCCAAGGCGCCTGGACGAGGTGGAACCTCCCCAAGAGGATAATCACATGGAGTGAACTGTGGCGTCTGGAGCCCTTCCGTATATCCTTTCTACTCCAAACAGTGTACAACACCTTACCAACCCCAGTCAATTTGCACAGGTGGGGGATGAGGGATCCCCCACTGTACAGGTTGTGTGGTGGGAAAGGAACAATGGCGCACATTCTGTCAGGGTGTAAGACCGCATTTACACAGGGGAGATACAGGTGGTGCCATGACAAGGTGTTGGCAGTGCTCGCAGACATCCTGGACCAAGAAAGGAGGAAGAAACAACCAGCCAAAGCAAGACCACTGCTGAGCACCATCGCCTTTGTGAAAGAGGGCCAAAGACCTGTCATCCACAGCCAAGCCAGGCAGAATCTCCTGCAGTCAGCCCAGGGATGGGAAATGGAGGTTGATCTTGGGATGAAACTTCACTTCCCCGAGGCGGTATTGTCCACAACTCTAAGGCCTGACATCATCATGTGGTCTCCAAAGGGAGGGAAGATCATTCTGCTGGAGTTCAAGGTGCCGTGGGAGGAGGGCTGTGAGGAAAAAAGCCAAATACCAGCAACTTGTCCAAGACTGCCAGGACAAGGGGTGGACGGCGTGGCTGATGACGGGAGAAGTTGGATGTCGGGGATTCCTGGCTCAATCTGCTTGGAATCGATTAGCAAAGGTTGGATTGAGGGGCCACTTAAGGAAAGCAGCCATAGGTTGGGAGAAGCGTCAGAGAGAGCTCCTGTTGGCTCTGGCACAAGAAAGAGGACACAAGCTGGAACCCTGGAGCAGAGGGGCAGTGACCTGGCTAGTCACTGCTGACCCGCCAAATGGAGGGTGTTGTGGTTAAGGGTCGAAACACCCAGTGAAGGTTGAGGACCACCTGATGACCTCTCTCCCAGGCCAAGACTTCATCCATTCGAAATCGGTGTATGGTTTCATCACAGATGTATTATACAACTGTTAATCTATAAATGAATCCCTCCCTGTGATGTGACCCTTAATTTGAAGCAAGATAATTTGGACGAGTGACTTTATTGTATCAGACAATACTCACTTAATACTCCCAATTTCGCTTTGAGATTTATTACCCCCCCCCCTCCAAAAAAAGCAACACGCACAAAGAGATAACTAAATTCAAATCATTACATTAAGTTTATTTTTGTTTTCTTCTTGTACTTAATCACAAACTCATGCATGCATACAGATTTAAAATTTGCACAAATTTTAATCCCATAGAAAGTTAGCAAACACAAAGATACACATTTGGAGGAGTTTATTGGGTAGCACTGAAAGTATTGGATATCATATTTGTGTTTTTATACATGATAAGCTGGTTTAACAAATTAACTTATAAGCAATTAGTAAACCATTTTAATCACACCAAATCTATCTAAAATAAAAATGACGACATATTGATTTTTAGTTAAAGATACACATTATATTGTATATTTAGTTTAAAACCTTCACACACCCCTCCATTGCCACTACATTGTGATAGCTGTATTAAAAAGTGCCCTAGTGTTAAACATCTTTAAATAAACTTAAATCACAAGTTCACATAATCTTTGAGACGAGCCCGAAGTACCCTCAACTTCATTGACTGTATTGTTCCTCCTAATTAAAAAAAAAAAACGTATTAACAATTTACATTTATTCATTTAGCTGACGCTTTTATCCAAAGCGACTTACAATTGCTATATATCAGAGGTCGCACGCCTCTGGAGCAACTAGGGGTTAAGTGTCTTGCTCAGGGACACATTGGTGTCTCACAGTGGATTCGGACCCGGGTCTCTCACACCAAAGGCATGTGTCTTATCCATTGCGCCATCACCACTCATTGACAATTAACTTTGGTACATAAAATACTAACCTAAATCTAAAATAACATGAAATCTAACAAAAATAAGAGGATACTGAAAAAACAGAGCATTTAAGTAGAGATCGCTTCGTTTACTGATGTGAGGAATATACTTTTATAGAAAGAAAGAAGAAACTTATTTTACTTGTTCAATTTACATATCCAAACTCTCAATAACTTCTTGTTTTGAGTATTTTCTCCATTTCCATTTGGAATCTCTCCTTCCCCCTCAAATGTTTTATTGTAGTGTTTTTCCAGATCTTTCTGGAATCTGCACACAAACCACTTCCAGTAGGGCAGTTCAGAGAGATCAGGAGTGATGCTCCAGTCTGCACAATCTCCTGCTCTTCTGTAATCTCTATACAGGACTGTGTCATCTGAATCATTGGGATGAAAATATAGAGTGCTGTTTGCTACTACTGATGTGCAGGTATGAATAGACAAGTTAGATGTATTATGGTAATATATTTCATTCAGACCAATACTACGATGGAAAGGAGCACTGTGATCTCCATCGTGGTTTTTTGTGGTGTGGGTGCAGGTGACTCCACAGAACGGACACTGAGCCCAACAGCACTGAGAGAAGTGTTCAATCAGAAGCTCATCTGGCCTGAACTTACTGTCCAGATTTACTGGAAATGTCTTTGTGTTGAATCTACTGATGATGTCAGAAATTATAGCAGGAAGCTCTTTTCTTATCACATCTTCGAGGAGTTTGAAATCATCAACATCATCATGTTTCACTCCACTGAGATCTTTTTCAGAGAAGATCAGCTCATTTGAGAGCTGCTGTGTGAAACTCTTCAACCACAAACCAGCATCTCCTTTGTTCACTTGAACAGTAGATTTATGTGCTGCCTTCATGATCTTCTGCTGCAGGAGTTTAATGTTCTTCTTCATCTTGTGTAAAACAGTGAAACTGAACTTATCAGTGATGTACCGACTGACTTCATCTCTGATGAAACTCTTGAAGTGATAGCTGGGATAATTAATGTAATCCATGTATTTGACAAAATCCTCCTCTTCTGCCAGTGTTTTCAGGATGTGTTTTCTCCATATTTGATCTGTTTCCATTCAGTGATTCACAGTTTCTCATAATTTCATATGTCAGATGTCTGGCAGTCTTCTTGTAGACACTCTGTTCAATGGGCTGTTTAAGTTTCTGACAGATGATCTCTCCAAAAATGGCACTTGATGTTGTTATATGACAGTAATTCTGGAAAATACTATAGTACTCTTCTCCCTTCTTCTCAACATATATTGCAGGATCATTGGCTTCCTTAAACAATTTGTGTTGGTCAGTGATCATCTTTTGTTTTATTACAGATGGAAAGAACCAAATCAATAAAGAATTCTTTCTTGAACTCATATTTTACTCCTTCCTGATGTTCTGTTACTCTCTTCTTGATGTAAGCTGTGAGTTGTTGAATGCAGCTGATGTTGTAGCCCATCTTTGAAATGTTAAATGACTGAATCATTTTGTCTGTCTGCAGAGCAACATCTGTGACTAATGATCTTATTTTAATTTCCTTCTCTGTAGACAGAGTTCGATTGTATTTAATTTTTTTTTTTACTTTTCTGTAAGCACCCTTTGCAACCTCTTTAACCCCTTTTTTGGTTGAATTTTTGAAAGTAACATAGTCCCAATAACTTAACACATTGAAAATCTTGGTGTATTCACTGTTTTCTTTAATGTGGCCTACAGGAGCACTTTCATAGACGTCACTGAGGATCTCTCTCACATCTCTCATTATGTCAATGTCTTTGATTGGAGGAGTGTCTGAGACAATCGTATTCACACTCTGTTCCCAAAACAATTTAAACTCATTCTTACGTGTTTCTTCATCATTTGCTTTGTCTTTGAGTTTTAAGGGAAGTTCTTTGCTCTTTTCATAGAGTGTGTTTTCATGATGTGTCCTCTGGGCATCAATCTTTTTCTTCAGGTCTCGCTGCTTAAGAATCTCATTTAATTTAGTTTTTGTTTCTCTCACAATGTTTTCCTGAATCTCTTTGATTTTGATGTCAAATGATTTTTTCCACTGAATCAGTATTTCTGCATCTGTGTCTTTCTCAAAGAATTCTGACATTGATTTCTCCACTTCTTCACTTGTCTCCTTCAGCTCTGTTTAAAGATAAGTTTCCTCAACCTCATGAATTGCTTCGTTTTCTATTTGGATGAGTAGTTTGTTCTCAGTTTCCATCATGGCACTGTGAAGCCTCCAGGACCACTTGCTGTATTCGGTCTCCATTTCCTGTAGGTTGAAATCTCCAGAGAATTTCTAAAGCTGAAGACGAATCGTTCCTTCAGCAAAGCCTCCCAAAGATCTTTAATACGATCTTTTAAGTCTATTTGCTTTATTCCATGTGATTTTGAGGCATGAGACATAATTGTTTTCTTTAGTTCTTGAATATTCTCACAGTACTTTGGGTTTGGTGGTGCCATCGGTGGGTTTCCCTCCCAGAGCTGAGCAAAATACTTCACATCATTCTGAACATCAAAGTCAATGACATCACTGAAATGTTCTGCATCATAGACTTCGTCTTCTGCAGCAAGTTTTGTCGTCTCATCCAGTTTCTCCAGCAGTCGTCTTCTTCCCTCCATGTTTTTCTCTCCAGCTGTGACGTCAGAGACGTTTTGATGCACAAACACACAGCTGGGATTCAGTTTGACCTTCTTCATCCTCAGGAAGGCCTGAACAACAATCTGAAGAATGTCCTGCAGCTCAGATGGGTTTTCACCAAAGATATTGATCAAGGTTAAATTAGCAAGACCAATAACAAATGTGGCCAATTCATTGTCATGATGTCTTGTGAATCTTCCAGTCAGTTCCAGAGCACGAAGACCCTCAGTATCAACAACTAGAATATAGTCAAAGTTTATCTGTGTTTTCATCTCGTCTGAGACTTTGACCAGCTGCACTGTAAAAAAATGCGCTGTAAAATAACAGTAATTTACTGGCAGCTGGGGTGCCAGCAAAGTACTGTTAATTTACAGCCCTTTACCGTTATTATACAGCTCTCCTTTTTTACAGTATGTTACTGTAAAAATACAATGGAAGGTAACTCGTAACATTTGGGAAACCGATTGCTTCAAACAGTTCAAGTTTAAAAACGAGAATTTATACTGATAGTACTGTGAACTTACTTGGAGTCCACTGAAAATGAATATCTCTTAATATAATACTGCAAACATCTAATGTGTAATCGTGAATGAATTACAAACATGACATTAACTAGAATCTTTGCAATTCGCATTTAGCGAACAGTAGCACACATGTATGTGCTAATGTATTTAGCAACGAGATTGTCACTGCATCAGCAACTACAGTTACTGCTTTTAAATAAAGTAACGGGCAGCATAACATCAGTGTTACTCTGCTCATCTTTGACTGAAGCACAGGCTCTACTCTCCAGCACAATGGTGACCCACAAAACTAATTATTTAAACTAACATATCTCTCCTGTATCATCTTGTGCAAAACACATAAAACACTTCAGTTTAATATTTACTCTCTTTATCAGTTATTGACTTCGCAAAACTTTTTTCTATGAACTTTTACTAATATTTCAGTGAAATTAACTTATTTTGTTTAATAAACCTGACTGTTAAATTTTACAGAATATTGCTGTTTTTCCTTGATTTTACGGTAATATACTGGCAGCTGGGGTGCCAGTAAAATGCTGTTTTTCTACAGTTTTATGCCGTAAATTAATTTACAGTTGATTACCGTTAAATTACACTTCACTCTGTTTTTATTTTAATTGACACATTTAACCCTTTAAACCCCACTGCAAAATCTTCAGTTTTAAATGAACACTTGTATGTCCACACTACAGGGTGTTGGAGTAACACTGAAGCAGTGTTGAAGCTAATTTTATAATTCAGTGATTAATTAACGAAACACAAGAACTACAACTTACTTCAGCCACAGAAGACATGATATCTCTGAAGATCTCAGCAGAGAAGGATTAAACAACTCTAAAAAATAGCATTAGGCTACCAGCTTCACTTATTATTAACCAGATTGACTTAATTTATTTTTTCATACGTCTACTGAAATTCCTATTGAGAATTAACAGAGGTTTATATGTTGTTTTGTTTCATTTGACATTACCATTATGGGGATCAGTGTATGCTTTAGTTGGTCTCCTGACCCTTGACTTTAACATTAGTTTTCATTTGGCTGCTTTAACTGTGTATGTATAAGACACATTTGTTGTGGCAGAAGCAAAGCCAACAAAAATGATATCAAGTGTTGCTGGTTATGTTTTGAATATTATGTCATCACATAATGTTTGTCTCACTGATTTCAATTAGTTTCTAATCACGTATCAAAAATGTCTTTATCAATACAACTTAATTTAGTATTACTACACTGTGAAACTACAGCAAAAGACCAAGCACTGCTACGCAATCAGTTGTGAAGGATTATTAAACTCATCATTCATTAAAAAAAGTTGAACTATGGTTTCAGTTAGACACACACAGACATCAATAATCAGCCAATGAATCTCAACAATGGTGACAATCAACAAAAAAGAAAAACCTAAAATCTAAACATCATACGCTTCTAAAAGTCAACACAAAATCAACAGCAAAAATAAAAGCAAAAAGTACAAATTTAAGAAAATAACCAGACAATACAGATGGATAATTTATTCATGCTGCAATGCATACTGGGAGTCATGGCTGATTTTTTTTGTACTATGCTGGTACCCAACATGCATTGCAGCATAAAACTTATGATTGTCACCATTGTTGAGATTCATACTCCAATTATTGATGTCTGTGTGTGTGTCTGGCTGATCTGGAAATTCAAAATGTTCTTGGAATAAAGTCTTTTAAAATCAGTCATGTTTTCTAAATGGCAAATATCTGAAAAATGTAATTCTGTAAAATTACAGTATCACCAAAATCAAAAATGTAAACCATTAATAATAACATTAGACAACAAATGAGATCACTAAATTGGGCCACTATGTGATGTTTGAGACCGTAAAACTAACAGCCATAATCATCTGATCCTGTATTCTTTCTGCTTTTTTGCCATAGCAAATGTATTTTAAAGACACAGCTACCACAGCCAAAGAAAAGCTAATGTTCAAAGGTCAAGAGTCCAACTAAAGCAAACACTAATCACCATCATGGTAACATCAAATGAATATAAAATGACATCTAAACCTCTGCCACCTTTCAATAAGTCCTTCTGTAAACATACATAAAGTCAGGTTAATAATAAGTGAATCTGGTAATGCTTTTTGTGGAGTTGTTTAATCCTCCTCTGCTAAGATCTTTTGCTAAGATTTCATTAATTTTATCTTGATTTCATATTTTTTTCTGTTCCTCTTTCCTTCAGTGATTCTGCTTGTTAACAGCAGGTGTTCCTCAGTATCTCAATTAACTTCGAAAATTAACTGAATTAACTATGAAATTATTCACTCAGTCAAGTGGACTATATTAGTGAACTAGGCAATAGTGAATGAGGGTATAGGGTGGTGATTTTGAACACAGCCTCTGAGTGTCGACTTTGAGCGTTGTTAATTCACAGTATATTCCTGTAGGCTATGTAACAATACTGACTTTGAGTATAACTTGGGGAAATTAGCACTCAAATGGGAAATTAAATAATCATGGTTTTGATGAATATTATTTGCATACGCTCTAAAATGGTTCTAAATATGGGCTTGTACCGCCTTGAACCGATATGAATATGCATCCGATTTACTCGTGATACTAATTCATACAGGAAAGGGGAATGATTTTAATCAGTCGTACTTGGAATTACGATTTTAACCACTAATGCGTATACATATAATATTTACCTCGACACTTCGATCCGTTTAGCTCTTGGCAAGTAAGATTACATCCATATGGCCATAATGGATACAACTTACTCTTCAAGAGATCAGATCGGGAATATATAAACTATGCAATGTTTAAAAGTGTGGTAGAGCGTTTTTAAAAAGGTAGCATAGAGAATCTGATTTTCAGGGATTTCAGATTATGGATTCATAAAACACAACTTCAGACGAAGATTACAATGAAGTTTAATAAAAGACAATTTAAAAGTACGTAGGTTACACGATCAAGAGTATAACAATATGCATAAACAAAACAAATGAGTATAAAACGATTACGTAGCGTGTATATATAATTACACGATATTAACCAAAGAGAGAGAGAGAGAGAGAGAGAGAGAGATATGAGAGAGGTGAGAGGGAGAGATTACACAGTTTAAGGAATACTTTCATTAATCAAGAGACCGGAGGATTTCTCAGACAACCTTAACTAGCTTTGTTTCAAGATCAGATTCAGAATTAGCCTACTGTGTTGTCGTTGGAAAGTCGTCTTGTGCGTGCGCTGTTTCTTTGGAATCTCGCGGGCTTCCGGGTTGCGTGCGTCACGTGGTTGTTTGACGCAGGGTGGAGGCGCTAAGCTTTCGTTCGTTAAACGCTGGATCAAGGAAGTAACTTTAAACTTGTATAAAAATAAAGACTTAGTCGTAGAAACGGAAAGTAAACGGAGAGCAGAGCTCTCTGAAGCTAAGTTAAAGCTATGAGTTAGCGAACCTAGCCGTTAGACTAGAGTTTGGAGACTAGAGTGGAAAACTAGAATTGAAGAGCGGAAGTGAAGAAGATAGAACGAACAAACAAACTGAGCTTCTTTGGCTCGTTACCAAAATATGAATGAAACCGGAGCACGCCCATTCTGAGTCTGGGAGCCAATCACAAGTGGGGATTCTGGGGCGCCAAGAATCCCTTTGTCTGTATGGCACGCCTTATTCAGCGCGTGGGGAGAGTTCAGAGTTTATTCTGACATTATTCTACACATCGGTAAATGTTTAATAATGCATAATAGTTTGCTTCTCAAGACGGATTCGAATTCGTCTAATTTTATGCGTTGCAACCATACCAAATTTGCTATTTTGTAGATAATGTTAAAGCGAACTATAATGATTTTTAGGTATTATGCGTTTCTATTGGTTGTTTTACTCCGGCAAACGCGCATTCTACGTCAGATTCTGCATGCTTGTTAGTTGCCGTTTCAAACAGAATGATGCATTCTCACAAAACAACGTTTCTCTCACTTTTTGAATTCTGTGCGTGTATGTGTCTGTGATTCGCCCCACCGTGTGTGTGTGTGGGACGTGCGAGATACGTGTGTGACCTGTTTTGACCTCATGGGTGTAAAACATATGTCTGTGTGTGTGCGTTTGGCTTTAGAACAAAGACATGAATGGGTCTTTCACTGGGGGGTCCCTGAGAGAGAAAACAGACACGATAATTAAATTAAAGAACCCCGGGATGTCTTCTCTTATCTAAGCACAGAATCAGCTAAAAGCTTTCAGCAAACGTTAATGTGTTGAAAAAGGGGGGATAAGACACTTTGGAATGCATTAAATCAAAGTGTGTGTTTGTCTAAGTTTTAGCAAAATGTCAAGAAACCTTTTAGTCATGCAATAGGTCAACAAAATAGAAACATGTATGCTTTATCGATCAACACCTGGCAATGGTGCTACAGCTAGTTTCTCGAAAACGACAAATATCACCCAGAATGCATTTTTTACGGTATATTACTGTTTTAATGAAAAACAGTATGTTACTGTAACATAGTACAGTAATAGTACGTTTTTTTACAGAATTTTTTTACAGTGCACTGTTCTAATAATACATTGTCTCTGTGTGCATGTGTGTTTGTGTGCGTAGGTATGTAACTGAGCTCCTGGGTGGAGAGGCCTATGTCTCCTGTTCTGTGGTACTACCTTCTCTCTGCCACTTGCGTCTCAAGATGGAAGCCTGTGATGAGGACCCTGCATATGTGGTAAGATTCAAGACCAAGTTCAAGGAGGACCTAGCATCCCGTCAAGAACAGCTCAACAATGCATGGCTCCAGATTGCTACAGTTTTGGATCCTCGTTTCAAAGACTTGAAATGCCTGCCCAAGACAGACAGGGAAGAGGTGTGGACCACACTTGAAGGGATGCTGCAACAAGAATCACCCAGAAAGTCTTCACAGACACATAATGATGGGCCACCCAGGAAGAAAATCAGCCTTCTGCAAATGGGCTCAGATTCTGAATCGGAAGATGAAGAGGTCCAACCTGCCATACAGAGGTACAGAGCAGAGCCCACCATTAAATTGGAGGACTGCCCCTTGAGGTGGTGGGCATCTCATTCAGGAGCCCATGAGAAGCTGGCCTCACTAGCTCACAAATATCTAGCCACTCCTGCAACCACTGTTCCCTGTGAACGACTTTTCTCAGTTGCTGGTCACATTGTGAACAAGAAAAGGTCAGCTTTACTTTCAGAAAATGTGAACAAGTTAGTTTGCCTCAGCAACTGGCTGAAAGATGATGAAGCTCAGTAGATTTGAAAGGTGATGTTCAAACAAAAAGACCAGTTTCAGTGCAACATGTTATAGTAGTTAGCAACTGGATTTTTGAGAAACTGGATTAAAGAATGGAGGAAAAGGTAAAAGATTGTTCTTTGGTTTGATTTAAAAGTTTTATTGAAAATGTTTTTTTCCACATAAAAACGCAACAGATTACTCAAATTGTGCAAAAATGTGGTAGGCCACTGCTTTCTGTTCAATTGAATACTTTAAATTGTACATCCTGGTTAAGAGGAATGCCAAAGAGGAAGGGATGGGACATTACAAAGACAAATATTATGGTGTGTAGTATGTTTCAGCTTGATTTAAACCACCATTATTTGGCTGTGTTAATAAACAGACATAATATGAAAATGATGTATCTGTGTCCTGTTATTTATCTTTTGGTATGCATTTCAGACAAAAAAAATGGTTAGGATTCAGGTGTAATTGCAAATAGTGATTAATCCTGATTAATCCACTGAAAATTCTGATTAATTTGATTAAAATTTTTAATCATTTGACAGCCCTAATATATATATATATATATAGCTTACATAATTATGATAATGGGGCCAAAATCAGCTATGTTTTTTTTTTTTTTTTGACTAAGGGCAAGCAAAGATAGATAGATAGATAGATAGATAGATAGATAGATAGATAGATAGATAGATAGATAGATAGATAGATAGATAGATAGATAGTCAGATAGATATTAATATAATATTAAGATAAAATAATATTAAGAAAAGTTTGCTCAGTCATAGTGATTTGGTTTGGCATTAATGGAATTGTGTGTGTGTCATTTCTTCCTCCAGAGTCAACACTGGAACCAGCAACAAACAGGTCATTACAAAATCATGGATAGACGAAATGTTAGAAAAAGAGCAGTAAAGAAGGTCAATGTAATGCTCACTTTGTTTGGTAATGATTTAGGAGAAACCAATGATCATGGTGCTGCAGTAGATGATGAGGAACCGAGCTGGTTTGATGCCAGTCAGGATGATGTATGTTTTGAGTCAGAGAGTGAAGGAGAGCATGAGGAGGATGTTGGCAGGGGATGTAGTCCTTCCTTACTGAGTCTTTGTGTAACTGGGCTGTCAGTTATCGTGTGTGGTTTAGTGGCTTTGACTGCCCTTTTAAGTATCCTGAAACTTCATCATCCTTATCTACCAAAAGATGGCAGGACTCTCCTAAAAACAACAACTTCATATGATATCCAAAATATTGCTGGTGGTACATATCATTATTTTGGTATTGTTAAAGCTCTTTCCAAAACCTTGGAAAAAAATCTGGTCTTCGGTTCCAGATAAGAATGAATTCAAAATTCAGCTGAACATGGATGGCTTACCTCTGTTCAAAAGTTCGTCATTGCAGTTTTGGCCCATATAGGGTTACTGCAGGATTATACAAAGAAACCAGTTGTTATTGCTCTGTTCTGTGGTAAATCAAAGCCAACATCACTAACCGACTATTTAAAAGATCTAGTCAGTGAATTGCAAGAGTTAAGCAATGGATTTGTTATGAATGGAAAGCAATTTTTCCTAAAGTCACATCTATCATCTGTGATGCTCAGCTAGAGCTTTCATAAAGGGAATTAAATCACATACTGGTTATTCAGGTTGTGATAAGTGCATCCAATCTGGTGTGTATATTAGCCACAGAATGACCTTTCCTGAGGTCAACAGCCCGTGTAGGACTGATGAGTCTTTCCTCAACATGTTGGATGAAGAACATCATCTTGAAGCTTCACCTTTTAAAGATGCAGGAATTGGCATGGTATCATGCTTTCCACATGATTACATGCACCTTGTATGTCTGGTGTCATGCGAAAACTGCTGGATTTATGGCTTGCTTCCGGGCCTTTATGCTGTCGTTTGTCTGCGCGCCAAAGTGTTTTGATCTCAGATGCTCTCATTACCTTGAGACGTTATATTCCTGTGGACTTTGCCAGGAAACCTAGGCAAATCTCAGAGAGACTTAGGTGGAAAGCAACAGAATTGCGACAGTTTTCTGTTATACACAGGTCCAGTGGTTCTTCACAATGTGCTGTCAGAACCAGTGTACAACAATTTTATGTTGTTATCTGTGGCTATTTTCATTCGAGTGAAAAAATTATCTGCGAGCTCGTAAAAACAGCAAAAATTGCATCGTGTACGCCCGCCTGTTCGCTGACGTACAGAAGTGGGTTGACACACCCATATTATCCATGATGGAGCAAGACGTGGCGGCAGATTTGGAGGATGGAGAAACAATGTTAATTACCCATGGCTAGTGCTGGGCGGTTTGACCAAAAATGTTTATCACAGTTTTTTTCAAAATTATGACGGTTTTCCGGTTTATGACGTTTTTTTTTTTTTCATGCATAATCAGGTGTTCAATGCATTTTCTACTGGTTGAGAGAGGAATTACTGCAGTAAATTGACTTAGGATGGTCTATTTTACTGTCGTTAGTGAATATTGTAGAATAATTCCACACTAGTAATACAGGTTTGCAATGGCCCCAGAAAATGATGCTGTTGTTTACAAATAAGAGCAGTCATGATTCTAATGAAGTGAGGAATCAGAATGCAAAGACAATTGCAGTCAAAATACAGAACTTTTACTGTGCAAATTTCACAAAAATATTTTTTATGCAAATTTGATATACACAAAAAAATTAAAAATATATTTATAAATAATCTTTATTTAAATTTTGTTTTTCTTTATTTACATTTAGTTTTTTCTTTATCTAAATTCGTTTTTCTTAACTTTAAATTCGTTTTTTCTTTATTTAAATTTCGTTTTTCTTTATTTAAAATGTGTTTTTCTCTATTTAAATCTACCCTTTACTGTGTCAGTAATTTGTTAGTCAGAAAAAATTAGATTACCTTAAGTTAAAAGTATTACTTAATTTAACAGACCTGTGTGTGTGCTTTTTATATTACTAGTGCAGTGTCCGTTCTCGGAGCATAAGCCCTGCCCGCTCGAGGTGCGCCGCTTCCCGCTCGCGCTGTTCTGTAGTGTACTAAAAGTGTATTAATTCTGAACGTGTCTGAATTCTGAATTAATTCTGAATGTTGCGTCTCGCGTGTCCATTTATATTGCTCCAAATGTGGACACTGCACTCCCTTGTGAAGTCGATTGGATGAACGGTTCTCAAAACCGTTTTTTTTTTTTTTTTTTTGGAAACCAAAAAACCTCCAAACAACAGCCCCTCTTTTTGGCACAAGTTCTTCTGTGTCATGTTCTACTAGTTCTACAGTATCCATCTTCCCTGTAACGTAACACCAGAGCACTGCTGTGCTTACCCTCACCACGACTCGCAACATTGTAAAGGGTCCGTCTGAAACAGTGTCGCGCAGCGTAACGTTCGTTCCGAACGTTGTGTAATTAAATACATCGGTATGGCGGTATATTAAAATGTATATCGTAACGAAAATATACACCGTTTTCGGTATGAACCGGTATACCGCCCACCACTACCCATGGCCTTATTTGTCCAAGTTCATATTTGTTGCAATTTTCACTTTTAACAAACAGTCTGAGATATTTGAGAGTGTTGTGTGTAATAAAACAATACTCTTTGAAATCATAATTGTATTGCATTGTTTTAAACACTAAATATTTTACATGAAACCCTCAGACACTTATTCAGTTATTTATAATATATGTTGTTCAAAAAAATCAAAAGTAGTTTCAATGTAGCTAGCTACTTTTTGATAGTAACTTGTAGTGTAGCTAACTACTTTTCCAAAAGGGTAGCTTGACTGTAGTTTAACTACTTTAACTTACAAGTAGCTTGTAGCTTGTCAAACTACAGTTTCAGAGTAGCTTCCCCAACACTGCTTAAAAGTTCAGATATATAAATAGGGGCTAATCGTGAAGAGCTTTGAATACGTAAGTTAAGACCTTAAGTGCCTCCACTTACTTAAAGATTATATTAATGGTGCATTTGTCTGAAATTTACATGACCCTGATAGCGCTGAAACACAATCATTTTTCTCTCTGCATGTTTTCTCATTTCTCTTAAATGTTTTTTTCTCTTCAAAAACTTTTCTCTCTTAGATTTGTTTACCTCTTTTTATTATTTTTAACAAAAAATTAAAATTTCTCTAAAAAAATAAAAAAAGAATTGGCTCTAAACCTCAAACGGACAAATACAGTGCTTTCTTGGGCAATTTTCATTTAAAAAATCACTCTTCCCAGCAGGCACAGGATATAGACTCCAACATCGGTCAGACGTTGGATTTTGGTTGAAAATGAAAGTTGGGTTTATGTCTAAATCCAATGTTTGTTTGACGTCAAGCTCCAACGTTGGACAGTTGTTGAATTTTGGTTGGAATAACCAAACCAAAAGGTGAAATGCATGGCCGTACACTTATTACCAGCTTCACTTAAAACTAACCAGATTTACTTTATTTAATTTCCGTTTTAATGAAATCATTATTTTGTATTTTAAAGTCACCATGATGGTGGTTTGCGTTTGCTTTGGTTGTGGTCTTGACCCTTGATTATGATATAAAACATTTTGTGCTATAACTGTGTATTTATAAAGCATAATTGTTGTAGCTGAAGAAGCCATGAGATCAGGTGATATTGGCTGTTTCATGATGATGATGGCGACGATGATGTTGATATCATCATGTAATTGCCTGAATCCCTGATCTTTTTAAGTGTCTGATGCTTTGATTATATAGGACTTTTGGTTTTAATTTTGGTTTATTCATAATATAATTTATTTGATTCAACAGCATATCTAGCAGTGTTGTTTATCAAATAATACACTTGCTTTTTAAAAACTTTTTCGTGCACAAAAACTTTAAAAACTATGGCATTACATAGACGCACACAGACATCAAGAAACAGTGTATGAATCTCAACAATGGTGAAAATCAAACAAAATATCCTGATAATCAGATCAACTCTGAGCATAAAACAAGCTACAAAAAAATCCAGCTGCATAATTTATTAATGCCGCAATGCATGCTGGGAGATATGGATGAGTTTTGATTGGTGGTACTCAGTATGCACTGCAGCATGAAGCATTTCATTGATTGTCACCATTGTCGAGAGTCATACACTGATTATTGATGGCTAAGTAATAATGTAAAGGAAAAAGATTAATGTACTAAATGTTTTTAAAATCTTTTATATTATTTGATCAACAATATTGTTCTCATGCTGCAAATTCAGATGGCTTCTATAGTAAAAAAAAAAAAAAAACAGTAATAGCACAAGTCCAATTAAATTAAAAATTTTACACAAATTCAGTGATTCAGACAATTACAAGTTGATGACTTCATCATTATCAATTAACATCACTTGATTTTATTTCCTCTAAGCTTTTTTGCCACAACAAATGTACTGTATAAACACAATTTGAGCAGCCCGAGAAAGTTTAATATGAAAAAGTCAAGGATCAAGAGTCCAACTAAAGCAAACGCTAACCACCATCATGGTGACTTTAAAATACAACTATTGATTTCATTAAAACGGGAATTAAATAAAGTAAATCTGGTTAGTAATAAGTGAAGCTGGTAATGCTGTTTGAGTTGTTGACTCCTCCTCTGCTGAGATCTTCAGAGATTTAATGTGGTGCCATGCATGTCACATTTTTTTTGCGGTGCTTATTCCAACCACAATTCAACATCTGTCTGACGTTGGAGCTTGACGTCAAACAAACGTTGGGTTTAGACGTCAACCCGACTTTCATTTTCAACCAAAATATGACGTCTGACTGACGTTGGATTAGTTGGAGTCCAAGCTCTTCCTGACGTCACATTGACGTCCTGGGTTTGCTGGGTGAGGAGTGTTTTATGAATAACAAAGATAAAATATTGGAGGGAAATTAATGATTCTGTATATGGTGATGATAGGAAGATGAGTGGGATTCAGAGATACAGTAGAATAGCAGTTGTAAGAAATAAAAATAAATGAGAAGTTACAGATGGGGAAAAGCAGAAGTATTAGCAGAAACTATATGTTAGAGAAAACCCTAAAATCTTAAGAGGGGATGTGAATAGAGGCAGAGTTTACAATGTATGAAATGAAGAGAGCACTATCGAGGGTGAGAAAGACTTCTTCAGGAAAAGTGTTAGTTGTGTTAGGATGATAAAAAAATTATCATCATTAAAGATAATAATAAGATTAGGGAAAGATAAAACCCATTCAAGCAGGTATAGGCTGTTGTGGCCGAGTGGGATGTCGAAGAAAGGTCATGTTTTAAAGTTTTACTGAAGTAACCCTGATAGCAATAGACTCCGGGGCGGATCCGCAAAACGGGTCCGGAACGGAGTCCACTTGCACACCGCAACGGATCCGGAACAGATAAGGATTGTGGATCCAGACCAGATCCGCGGCAGACCCTACCCGTATCCGCTCTGGACCCGTTTATGAAGCACCGCGGATCCGTTCTGGACCCGTTTGATGAAGCAGCGGATGCACCGCGGATCCGATCTGGACCCGTTTATTTAGCGGGTCATTTGGTCTGGTGTCAGTCTAGAGATGGCGATAAGAAAGGCTCAAATTAATAAACATGTAGTAGTCTGGGTGTTTTTCAATATAGAGAAGGCTTATGATTATGTTGTGGCTTATGATATTGTACACAGATTACCTTTACGGAAAAGGGGAAGAAATTAAATATGATGTAGTGAAAAGCCTGCAGGGGGCAGTAAATAAGGTCAAAAACTGTAAATGAGTGGGGGTTTCGGTTCTCAATTGCAAAAAGGCAGGTACTTTGTTTCACAAAATGGAGGAAAAACAAACAAAGAATGAGTATAAAAATGGCAGATAATCTGACCTTTTTTTGTTTTTGTTTTAAATGAGTTTAAAAGAGCTTTTAAGTGATAAACAATATTTGCTTCTATAATAATTTATCTGCTATACTTCTACACTGTTTTCACCAGTTCTCTTTGAACCTGCTGTAATTCCACAGTGGTGGAGGATGTACTGAATTATGACACATGCATCATTTGAAAAACAAATAAGACAGTGGGAGAGTCGGGCATGATTCAGGTAAAATATGAATTTTAAAGAAATAAAAAAATATCTGAATATGTAAAACCTACAGCCTCTGCCTGCATTCGTTCAGTCAGCTGCTGCTACTGAGTTATAACAGTTTTAAGGTTTTACTGAGTAACAACGGTATGAAGACCATCGAAGGACAAGTAGAAGAGAGAGGCCACTGGGGCAGTAAAGCAGAGTTTATTTTAACTGTGGCAGGAAATGTGGTCGGACTGGGGAACGTGTGGAGGTTTCCTTACCTCTGCTACAAGTACGGAGGAGGTATGAGGCAGCAATAGTGTATTTCATTCAATTATTTTGAATGTATTGAACAGCACACTGTCTTAGCACTCTGTTTGTGATATTTTAATAATGTTTTATTGTACTGGTGTTTTCTCAGGTGCGTTCCTGATACCCTACCTGGTGTTTGTGGCTGCTTGTGGGCTTCCTCTGTTCCTGCTAGACACAGCAATGGGACAGTTCACACAGGAGGGAGGCATTACGTGTTGGCGTCGTCTGTGTCCTCTGGCTGAGGGTGAGAGTCATAATGCAGCAAAACTGCTTCCTGAAGAGACCGTACAACTTTTAACAACATATGATTTTACTTTATGTCAGGCATCGGCTACGCGGGACAGCTCATTCAGGTGTACAGCTGCATGCATTACATCATCATTCTGGCCTGGGCGCTTTTCTACCTCATCTTCTCTTTCAGATCCCAACTTCCATGGGCCAGTTGTGACAACAAGTGGAACACAGGTGATAATAAATTAAGCAAACAAAACTCATCTGAATAATATGCTGTAATAAGAAGGTTTTTTTTCCTCTCTGTCGTAGATGAATGTGTAAATCTTGCTGCAAAGAATCTGACCCTCAAATGGAAAACACAGATTAATTCAACCTCTGCAGCGACTGAGTTCTGGGAGTATAAACACATTATATGACAGTTTTTACTAATAACTACATACAAGTGTTCTTATGTGCACAGAAAACAGTTTTATAGCAATAAGCTAAATAAATTAAATAAATAAAGTAATTTATTACGATAAAAAAGCATATTTATCTTTCTGGCTCCATGTGTCGTGTCACATCATGCAGACGCAGAGTGCTGGCTCTCTCTGGGGGTATTGAGGAGGTCGGTAAGATCAACTGGGAGCTTCTTCTGTGTCTCATTGCAATGTGGATCGTTTCTTATTTCTGCATCTGGAAAGGAGTCAAATCGACAGGCAAGGGAAGTATGGGACTTATGGTGTCTTTTATTGCCCGGAGGTCAAGAAATTAGTTTCAGTTGTGTGCCTGAACGAAAAAAAAAAACTCTCATTGGTAATAAAAATGTTTGGGGTTTTTTTTGGCCTCAAATTAATACGAGCTTTTCTGTGTATTGTGTCTGCAGGTGGTGTATTTTACCGCCACGTTTCCTTACGTGATGTTGCTGGTCTTGCTGATTCGTGGTTTGACTCTTCCCGGAGCTCTGCAGGGGGTCGTGTTTTACCTGTACCCTCAACCGGCCCTTCTTGCGGACTCACAGGTTACCCCTTTTCATATTAACACAAACTTATTTTTATTTTAAAAAATAAAAAGTATGATTATTTGCCGTAACTAGTAACACATACTGTAATACAATTTTCAAAAATGAAACAATTATTATTTTGAAATTGGAGTGTGTGTGTGTGTGTGTGTGTGTGTGTGTGTGTGTGTGTGTGTGTGTGTGTGTGTGTGTGTGTGTGTGTGTGTGTGTGTGTGTGTGTGTGTGTGTGTGTGTGTGTGTAGGTTTGGATGGAGGCCGGGAGCTCAGATTGTTTTCTCCTACAGTTTGTCTGTTGGCACTCTCACTGTATTGGGCAGTTACAATAAATACAACAATAACTGCTACAGGTGAGTGTTGCTGCTTTTAATAAAAAGACAGTACCATAGAACAGACAAATAAATTAGTGAACAATTAGGAATGAACTACGAATAAAAAATGGGTTATTAGTTGTGTTGTGTACTATGATGGATGTTCTTGTTGCTTGTGATGCTCAGCCAGCAGATGCCAGACAATACATGAGTTTTATATTATCTGTCTATCAGGGACTCCTTTTGGCTTTGCCTTCTGAACAGTGGCACCAGTTTGGTCGCTGGTTTTGCTGTGTTCTCAGTCCTGGGCTTCATGCCCACAAACAGGGCGTCCCCATTGATGAGGTGGCAGAATCAGGTACTGAAAAAAATCAGTTGAAACTAAGGTGAAATATTATAAAGTGATGAATTAGTTATGATTGAGCATTATTGAAGACACCTGATGATAACAAGCAGAATCACTGAAGGAGAAAATTCATGTAAAATGGTCACCATTATGTAGATCAGTGTTTAGTTTAGTTGGGCTCTTGACCACTACTTTAATATTTTAAGATTTTGTTTGGCTACTGTAATTCAGTTATAACAGCCAGATGAACAAAAAGAAAATGTGATCTGATGGTGTCGGTTATGTATTAACATAAATTAACATTAACATTCAATAGTTGGCCTGAAGCACGGAACTCACTGAGAGCATCATTTCTGAGTTCAGTTTATCTTATGGATTATAGCAGCACTATCATTGTCAAGTATTCTTTTTTAAACTTTTCAATTAAATCCAAATGATCAAATTAATAAAAAATCTTTTATTAAGGGTATAATGAAAATATTTCAGGTAGGCACACACAGAGATCAAGAATTCGTGTATACTCTCAACAATGGTGACAAACAGATCACCTCTGAACATAAGCTCATTATTTATTCATGCAGCAATGCATGATGGGAGCCATGAATGAGATTTGATTGGTGGTACGCAGAATGCACTGCAAAATGCTTTATAATTGTCACCATTGTTGAGATTCACAGGCTGATTCTTGTTGTCTATGTAAAAAAAAAAAAAAAAAAAGGTTTTGATGTGATTAAGTTTTAAGAAATTGTTTGGATTACACTGTAAAAGTAAAAAATATTATGAGTTCCAATGACAGTGCAGTGCTGATAGTGCTATAATCAATAAAGTAAAAGTAACTCTAAAACACACACTGATCTCCATAATGGTAACATACCAATCACGATTTTCCTCCTTCAGTGATTCTGCTTGTTAACATCAGGGGCTGTTTTCAATAAGGAGGTTCAACCAACTCTGAGTTAAAACTTGAACTCTGAGTTGACTTACCCTGAGATGGGAAACTCTGAGTTTTCGGTAACAGATCAGCTGAAATTAGTTAGTTCAATCAGCTCTAAGTTGACTGACTCAGAGTTAAGCGCGTGCAACACAGCTATAGAAAGCCATTATCAATGGAGCGCAGATACTATGAGTAACCATGGCAACAGCGCCAGACAAAGAGAGGAATTACTGTTATACAGTGTTGGGTGTAATTAATTACCAAGTAATCTAAATATTGTAATTTAATTAAAGGGATTACTCTTAATTCTACTGTAATTTAAAATAAAATATGATGTAATTACATTAAATGCTGCATAGACTATTGCATATACACAATTCTGTGTAAAACTATACTGGATTTAACATACAGTTTTAAAAGGTATATTTTTAATGTAACCTTCTCCCTCTACACACTTTGGTCAATTCAAGAATAATTCGTGCAATTGTATTGTTAATTTGAAAGCATTAAAAGTGCAATTTCTTGTCTCTCCTTGTGTTTTTCAAGTGGTTGAGGTTGATATGGGATTTAGTAATTAATAATAAGTAGATCAATACTTTCTAAAGATAGTAATTACATTAATCTAATTACACTGTTGAAGATGTCATTTGCAGCTAGGGTTAGTAATTAATTACTATTTTAGAGTAACTGTTATAATATCAGGTGAAACTGGAAGACCAGTTATTCAACCTAATTTTAATTTTCATATAGGCTATGTGCAATCCTGCAGGCATTAAAAGAATGTGGCAGCAGTTGAAAATAAAAAATATAAAAACATAATTAAATCAGGTAAGGCTTGAGCATATCATGGGTGTAGGCTACCTGACTTTATAAACATTTGACATATTAAATAACTAAATAGCATCCAGTGTCTAGCAGTGCAGCAGCATTTTTGGCTGAGGGAATTCCTTCATCAGAGCCAGTCACTCTGAGATCCAAGGGGCCTTCATAAAATGTAAGACGTCTACATATGTGTTATTTTTTATATAGGGTATTTTAAATATTTCCATTTATTTGACTTTGGGGTTGGGTTTTTGCAACGCATTCTCATCCTAGGGCGTCATATACTGACACTTTTGACAAATCGTCTACATCCAACGCACATGGCACCCTTTAGCGTCAATATGACACGCACAGAGATTTGTTCGGTTATGGTTGGGTTTAGGTCTGGGGTAGGGTTAGGGTTAGACCGCTAGGAGGCGCCTTCTGGACCATTTCTATCTGCGTCTCATATTGACGCTAAAGGGTGCCATGTGCGTTGGATATGGACGATTTTCAAAAGCGTCAGTATATGTCGTTGGTCCCAAAAGATTCTGATGGTAATATCTGTCTTTTGGAGCCTCCTGTCCCAACACAACCCCAGGCAGTTGTAAGTGCCTACTCAATACACCAGAAATTATGACAAATAGTAGGCCTATTATAAAGTGCACTCGACCAAATGTTCATCTTCACGGACGATGGGGATGAAACAGTTTCTGCTGCCATAGAGAGGCCTACAGAGGTAATGTTAATATTATGTGTCTACAGATCAGACAATCTACACATTCACATTTGTATGTGGAGTAGCCTATAGAATCTAAGTATATAGACTTCATCTTATTAATAAAAAATTAAAAAACAGCAGTAAAAACAGCAATAAATAAATGTACAGAATGAATAAATTAAGTGTTTAAAGACTGCTTCCTCTTTAAAAAAGGGGAGGAGGCCGCAAGAAACTCTGGGTTTACCGAAGAAAACCTGCTCCCGACCAGGTTAGGTTCACAGAGTAAGTTACCATGGTAACTGACTCTGAGTATAAGTTACCTCTCTTTCAGAAACGGCTTGACTTACTCTGCTTTCTCAGGTTTGATTTACCTCCCATTCTGAAACGGAAAACCCAGAGTTTCCCTCATTTCAGGGTTAACATACTCCGAGTTTTCGCTTAACCTCCTTTCTGAAACAGGTCCCAGGTGTCTTCAATAATGCTCAATCATAACTCAATTAATCACTTAATTATCTCATTAACTTTAACACTGCTTCAGTGTTCATTTAACACTCTCTGAGTGTGGACTCATATAAACACTGAGCAGTGTTAATTTAACACTGGGGATTTTGCTGTGTATATTAAAGGTCCCTGTTCTTCGTGGATCCCAGTTTTTTTTACTTTAGCTAGTGTGTAATGTTGCTGTTAGGGCATAAATAATACCTGTAAAATTATAAAGCTCAAAGTTCAATGCCAAGCGAGATATTTATTTAAAGGAACACTCTGACTTTTTGGGACATTAGCCTCCTTATCCCCCAGAGTTAGATAAGTCCATACAAACCTTTTTCATCTCCGTGCGTGATATAAGTCTGTTTGACGCACCCACCGCTAGCCTAGCTTAGCACAAAGACTGGATGTAAATGGTTGCAGCTAGCATACTAATCCAAATAAGTGACAAAATAACGCAAACATTTTCCTATTTACATGTTGTGATTTGTATAGTCACAGAGTGTACAAAAAACAAAGTCACATGAGACACAGACATATTTTAACAGTATAAATACTAGGAACTATATTCTCTGAAGGCGAAGCACTGCTACTTGGGCGGAGTGATAACCGCAGCACCTGAGACGCGCCGTGGTGAGGAGCAGAGAGTTCGTTTCAGAGTTTGGGTAACAGAGTCAGCAAGTTATAAATAGTAAAAGCGTTGTCTTTAACAGAAGTCCCCTTCAAAGCCTACAGCTGTCACATTGTTAATAGGGCTGGGCGATATATAGCATGATATTGTTAGGCGCACCTAATCAGTAAAGCCGGTTCCTTGATTAGTAGTAAATCACCATCACCTGCTTTCAGATGTAGCGCCATTTACTACACCAGGGTCCTCAACTCTGGACCGAGAGATCCACTTTCCTGCAGAGTTTAGCTCCAACCCTAATCAAACACACCTGAACACGCTAATCAAGCTCTTCATGATTAATACAACTTAATGATTAATACTCTTAATGATTAATACAAGAACTACAACTGACTTCAACCACACCCTTAGTTGAAGTCAAATGAAGAAAACATTAAATCTGTGAAGATATCAGCAGAGGAGGAATAAACAACTCCACAAACAGCATTACCAGCTTCACTTATTACTAACCAGACTGACTTTATTTTTGTCACAAGTTGATTGTTGAGAGTTGATGATGTTTAAGTCATCAAAAAGTATGCTACCATTATGGTGGTCAATGTTTGCTTTGGTTGGTCTCGTGACCCATTTGATTTCCAAAGCAAGCTTCTTTAAGCATTTGCCACAGTGTTTCACGATAAACACTTGAGCTTTGCTGAACAAAAAGTTCAAAATACAAATATGACTTTGTGCGTGCAAGACGCTTGGATGAAACTCATAATGAGATATTTGTGAATGGTCATTTGTTACAAAATTAATATTTTATTTTGGTTATTGAGAGAGATATATGTATACTAAATTTGTTAAAAAAAAAAAAAAAAAAACTTAAACAACAATAGTCAGTGGTAAAAATGCACATATATATCTTCTGAAAGTATATACTTAGACATCAACACTTACCATGCAATCCTCAACAGTGGTGACAATAATTATCCATACTGCAGTGCATGCTGGGATTTTTTTCAAATTATGATACCCAGCATGCATTGCAGCATGAAACTTTTTGATTATTGTCACCATTGTTGAGATTTGTATGCTGATTTTTGCTGTATGTGAGTTCGGTAGAAACTGCAGAATAATATCTTGTATGCACTTAACGGTTTTAAAATTCCACACGATAAATAATGGATGTAGTTTCCCAGCGTAGACAAGGCAAACCCTCAAATGTATTAATGACAAAACACTGATTAGTGATTTTACATTCTATAATTTCAGATTCCAATGATATGCTATCATATTCTGATTTTACTGCTTTTCTAACATTAGATATGTTGTTGCAGAATAAAATCTATCATAGTGAGTGATGGGTCAACAGCCCAACTAAAGCAAACACTGATCTCTATAATGGTGGAATTATATTTTTATATCATTTTATATCATAAATATTTATTTATCAATAAAATATCAACATTTAAACCTCTGTTAGGCTAATTCTCAAAAATAACTTCTGTATACGAGCATGGCAGAAATCAAATCTTTACTGGTTCATCACTAATGCTCATTCATCTCTTAATTAATCACTTAATTATCTCATTAACTTTAACACTTTTAACACTCTGTAGAATGGGACAATATGTACTCTGAGCAATGTTGATTTAACATTGGGGATTTTATTGTGTACCTGTAATGTTGTATTAATCATGAAGAGCTTGATTAGCTTGTTCAGGTGTGTTTGATTAGGGTTGGATCTAAACTCTACAGGAAAGTGGATCTCGTGCTCCAGAGTTGAGGACCCCTGTACTAGACAGAGCCGTAGTTAACTGACAAGCTGAGCCATATCGCATTAATTATCGCAGGCGATACGTCCGCGATACTTATGCGATATTGCTCAGCTTGTCAGTTAACTACGGCTCTGTGTAGTAAATGCCGCTACATCTGAAAGCAGGTGATGGTGATTTACTACTAATCAAGGAACCGGCTTTACTGACGAGATGCGCATAACAATGTCATGCGATATATCGCCCAGCCCTAATTGTTAATGTGTTTTGTTCTGTGTTGTGATCTTGTTTCCCCCTGTCTTTGTGATTTTTGGTTTAGTCCTGTTAGTTTTTTCCCTGTCTGTTTAATTAGATATTCCCGACACCTGTGTCTTGTTAATTTTCCCATTAACCCCAGTTCTTTTAAGCCCTGTGTTTTCCCTCAGTGTTTGTTGGTCGTCGTCGTTGTAAGGTAGTGTGTTTTGAAGTCCTTGAGTGTTTTCCTTTGTTCCTGAGAGGTCATTTAATTATAAACTAACTGCATTCAAGTACCCGTGTCCTCGTCTTCGGCATCCTGCACCAAACCTGACAGCAGCAAACGGCCGGTTTGGACTACATCCCTCTAGTTCCTGCTTTAATGACGTCACTAGAACAGTTTTTTGACTAACCTCCGCACACAGGAATACACAAAAAAGGGCGCGTGGTCTTGTTGCGCTCCTACAGAGAAGAGGAAGAATTGCGTTGTAGAGTGTTTGTCGCCATGTCGTCGAGACGCTGTTATTTTCATCCCGGAGTCAAATCACCTTTGTTTGGCCATTTTTACAATAACACTGAGCGCATGCATCTCTCTGTTATGGTAAGAGGCGTGACCTTTCCGTGCAACGTGCGCTAAGCTGCTGTCGAATCACAACACAGGAACCGCTGACACAATCAGAACTCGTTACGTATTTCTGAAGGAGGGACTTCATAGAACAAGGAAGTCATCAGCTTGTTTTTAGGACAGTGAAAACAGCGGTATACGGATAAGTACATTTTGTGAAAAATACTGTGTTTTTTTAACACGCGAAAACATGAACACATGTTATATTGCACACTGTAAACACAATCAAAGCTTCAAAAACACAGAAAAAAACGGGACCTTTAAAGCAATGCTCAACATCAGATCTGTCTCTCTTTCAGGTCCAGGACTAGCGTTCATCGCTTTTCCACAGGCAGTAGCCATGATGCCTTTCCCTCAGCTGTGGGCTGTTTGTTTCTTCATCATGATTATATTGCTGGGGCTGGATACACAAGTGAGCGTAAACTCACATATACACATACGTCGCAATACTTTGAACTGAAGAAACTGGAAACGAACAAATCCATTTAAAAACACATCTAAATAATATACATGTCTAAATTTAGGCAAATTTCTCAGAATTTTAATGCTAACAAATCGCAGGGTTAGCCTTAAGAGTGTAAAGTGTTAAAATATGAGTGTTAAATTAACACTCAAGAGTGTTAAAGTTAATTAGATAATTATGTGATTAATTGAGTTATGATTGTACATTATTGAAGACACCTGATGTTAACAAGCAGAATCACTGAAGGAGAAAATCTAATTTTTGGTTTCACTTTATTTGGATGGTCCCTTTAACACATTCTGTTGTCTATAAGTATCATTGCCCCTTCATGTCTACTAACTATCATTAGAGTGTTAGTAGAGCATTAGTAGACTGGTAGGGTTAGGGTTAGAATAAGTTGGCATGTAGTTGCAAAGTTACTTATAGTCAGTAGAGTGTCTGTTGGAGGAGCATCACAATAAAGAGTTTGCTCTTTATTATAATACTCTAATGAGAGTTAGTTGGCATGTAGTTGCACAGTTACTTATAGTTAACAGAATGTTCAAAAGGGACCATCAAAAATAAAGTGTTACCTATTTTTTAAGTCACCATTATGGAGATTAGTGTTTGTTTTGGTTGGCCAGTTGACCCTTACATATTTAACATTAGACTTTGTTTTAATGTTGTAACTGAGTTATAATAGACAGATGAACAAAAAGAAAATGTGATCAGGTGTTTGTGGTCATGTCTTAACATAATCACCTGAATCACTGAATTTATTTAGAACCTAATCCCTGATTTAAATTAATATTATTGATTATAGCATCACAGTGAATTTACATCATAAGATTCAGTGATGATATTCATTAATCTAAAGGATTTCTTTATAAATGGTTCTGATAAATAAGTAAAAAATTGTTCTTTTAGGCATACACAGACATCAATAATCAGTGTATGAATCTCAACAATGGTGACAAAAAGAATATTCAATTAGGAAAAGGAAATTACTAAGACAATTCAGATCATAATTTATTCATACAGCAATGCATGATGGGAGCCATGAATGAGTTTTGATTGGTTTTACCCAGAAATGCACATGCTTTATTATTGTCACCATTGTTGAGATGCACAAGCTGATTATTGATGTCAAGTGTGCTTAAATAAATAATAAGGGTCAGTCCTTTTTTTTTAATCAAAACAACTATTTGTTAGAATATTTTTGATTATATAGAACACGCTGAAAACCATATGCTATAGAATCAGAGAACTGCAGTAATCAGCAATGTTAACACAAGTTTAGTGACTCAGATCAAATTATGATTATTTTTAATCCAACATCACCTGATCACGTTATCTCTTTGTTTATCTAGCTGTCATAACTCACACAGTAGCCAAACAAAATCTAAAGTTAATAGATTAAGGGTCAAGAGCCCAACTAAAGCAAACACTGACCTCCATAATGGCGACTTAAAAATGAGATTTTCTCCTTTGGTGATTCTGCTTGTTAACATCAGGTGTCTTCAATAATGCTCATGTATCACTTAATTATCTCATTAACTGTAACACTCTTCAGTGTTAATTTAACACCCATATTTTAACCACTTTACACTCTTGAGGCTGGAACCAAATACACTCACAGGAGAGTGAATTTAACTCTGGAAGTTTTTGCTGTGTACCTTTTAAAACAAAGTTCATCAAGAAAACTGGACATTTTCACATTCCCGGAACCAACACTGAACATTTGGAGAACGTTCTTATATCAAAAGTCTGTTAGCTGGGATGCATTTCTTTCTTCTGAAAGTGTTCACAGTGTGTGTGCTTTTGTTGTGTTTTCCCTTTGAAGTTTGTTGCAGTAGAAGCTGTCGTTACATCAGTGATCGATCTGTTCCCGGCGGTGCTGCGCAGAGTGGGACGCAGAGAAATCTTCCTCCTGCTCTTCTGTCTCGTTTGCTTCGTCGGGCAGCTCTTCATGGTCACGGAGGTCAGAAAAAAGTGTATTTGTGTGTGTGAGAGAGTAACATATAAAGGTCAAAGATAACAGTTGTGACTCAACTTTCCAAGTGAAAGATTTTATGAATATGGTTCTTATATGAATATGGATTTGCAAATGACAAATTTAGTTGTTTGTTTGAAATCATGGCAGATCCTATGCATACTATACGACAGGTGTTTTTGTGTAGGGCACACCTGTGTTTTCCTCAGTCCTATTTAACTGCGTTGGGTCTTGCGTCTGCAGGGGGGGATGTATGTATTCCAGTTGTTTGACTACTATGCCTGCAATGGAGCCAATCTTCTGTTTCTGTCTGCGTTTGAGTCTCTGGCCATGGGTTGGATCTTTGGTGAGTCACACACACACAACACACACACTACAAAAATTGACCTTAACATAAAAAGCCAACAGAATACAATGGCAGTATTGGAAAGCTAGAGATTATAATTTTTCTCTCTAACCACAGGAGCTGAGAGAATGTTTGACATCATTGAAGACATGACAACTCACGACCCAACAACATATTCATGCTGTGCTGGAAATACTTGACTCCTCTCGCGTCCCTGGTTAGTGTCTCTGCACTTCTTCATCTGTTTGGGGTTCACTGATGATTTATTGTTCAGAACAGTCAATCTGTATTTTTTTTTTCAGACCTGAGGCATTTCATTACCATAACCACTTAAATTAACCTCAGTTCTTACTGTCTTTTTTTCTTTCCAATCATTTTCCCTAAACTTCTCTTCCTCTTCTGTTTATTCTCAGGCGACTTTTGTGTGTTCTGTGGTGGAGTACCGGCCCCTGACGTTTAACCGTTGGTATGTGTACCCAGACTGGGCATATGCACTTGGTTGGCTCCTAGCTCTGTCCTCCATTCTGCTAGTGCCTGGATGGGCGATGGGACGAATGTTTGCTGGGAAAGGAAGCCTGAAACAGGTGAGGATGAAAGTGCCACTGAGATGTCATCAAAACAGGGATGAAAATGTTTAGCACATCTACACAACTAACCAATTCGATCTATAAACTAAACACTTACCAAAGTGTTGTTTCTCTGTGTTTGTGTGTCTTGACAGCGTTGGCTTCACCTGTGTAATCCAGACACAAACCTTCCTCTCAGCAGTAAGCGACGAGCTGAAATGAAGGAAACTGCTTTCACCACAGAGATGAAAGACTTTGTCAGGATGAATATAGAGGATCGTGAAAATGAACACTGAAAGAACAAAAAACATTAAAAAAATATATTTTGTGGTCAATCTTTTCATAACTATAGCCGTGAAGCTCCATAAAAACTGTTTAAACAGGACCCCATTTGTTCATGTCTAGCAACTAGGGGTGTAACGGTACGCAAAAATCACGGTTCGGTACGTACCTCGGTTTTAAAGTCACGGTTCGGTTCATTTTCGGTACAGTAAGGGAAAGAAATGCAAAACATTAAACTGCTGGTTGTTTATTATAAACTCTTTTTTTAAACAATTTGTTTACACTTTTTTAAACACACTTTTTAAAAAAATATAACGTTAGGCTAATAAATAAAAAAGATATCAAATAAAAAAAGAATAAGAAATAAAATACTGCTGCAAAGTTTCCCACTAAATAAAATACTCTCAAACCAATATTGGCTGTGACGCTAGCTAGCGAGAGGCTGGGCTAAAGCGAGCGTGCCGTGTATGTGGTGATCTTTATTATGCGATATTTATGTCCGAGCCCGACCCGAGAGTTAAAATCCAAAAAAAAATTCTCATACTAATGACACATGTACGTTTGTTTGTGTGGAAAGCCCGCTTTTAACAGAAAGGCATTCGGAAATGTCCACAGATGAGCGCATCAGCGCTCTTAACACAGGCGCGCTTGCATGTGTTTCGTTGTCACAGCAACATAAACAAATTTCCGCACACAGGAAGACAGATGTTATGGTAATATTTTACATGTATTTGAATCACAAAACCGATTAATCAGATTTAATCAGTGCAACGCGGAGACTTCCGACACTTAATATGTTCGTGTGGAAACTCGGAATTGATGTATGTTCCGCACACAAAACTAGCCTAATTTACGTGAAAGATTGCATTCGGTGCACATGTGAACCGTACCGAAAGTCCTGTACCGAAACGGTCCGGTACGAATACATGTACCGTTACACCCCTACTAGCAACAGGGAGTATCTGTTCAATACCCCGGGCTGAGCGAGATGACTTGACTTTCCTCTTATGACAAATTGCTTGTGATATTCCTCATTTGTAAATTGCTTTAGGATAAAACTGCAAATGAATAAATGTAAATGTTTATCATTCACCGTGGGAATCCTCTTATTATCCCCATGGCAAGCATATGGTTTACCTGATTCTATGTTTCTAGATCATTATTATATCACAGCACAACTGCCATCATTGCAAACATCTCAGACCTTGTCAGACCATCCACTCCCGAATCAGTGACCTGATTATTTTCAATTTAGTCTCTAAATAATTTAAAAATGTCTAATTAATCAGAACCTTTAGAAGCCAGTAGATGGTGATATAATTTGGAGCTTGTTTCCAATGTAGAAAAGTGTCCTGTAAAATACAGGCAAAAAAGTGTTTTTAATTTACTGTTAATTGTACAGTTCTTTACCGTAATCTACTTTACAGTATGTTACAGTAAAAGTTACAGTATGTTACAGTTGTTGCCATGCACTAAATTTAATCACAAGTTAACAAAATTAATTTGTAGAAACTGAACTGCCTTCTATTGGCCAACTGCCATTTAAGTTTTTAAACTAAGAGATTTTCACTGCTGTTGTCTGATGTTGTGGGGGCAAGTATGTATGTATGTCTCTGAAGGTGAACAAGACTCGTTGCTCAATTTGTTTAAAGCAGCAGTTTTACGAGCCTATGAACTATGTTACCGAGGCATATGCAAAAGTCATAGGAAGGCAAACAGTCAGACATTTTTGAGTTTGCCAGAGAAAAAGGACCTCTCTTTCATAAGAGGTGCTGCTACAATTTTCTCCGAGAACTCATTCTGCTGGAAGAGTTTAAGAACTGTTTGCCTGAGCATATTGGGGTTTATTGAAATGAACAGAAGGTGTCTTGCAGTTTCAGCAGAAGAGTTTGTGCTCGCTCACAAAATTGTCTTCCTATCAAAAGACCAAAAATCTATGCCAGTGTCTCTGCCTTCTGCAACTAGTCAGGTAAAGTCGTCATCCATCCACCCGAGAATGAGAGAGAGAATGTTTACTGTCATGTGTTTAATGTTCAAAGTCAGACATGTTATAGCTGTTTGTCCCTTAAGCGAAAGCAGATGCCATCACAAGTTTCAGATTAGAAAAAAAGTGTGGCCTTGATTAAGAAAGTCCCTTTGTCTCCCAAAAGGAACTGTTCCTGGCTATGAAATAATTCCTGATTCTGTATAGGGTCCATTTATTTTTAAGGGACTAGTATCTGCAACAGGAAGGCCTAAGGATCAGAGGCTGATTTGCATTCTGATGGATACTGGGGCAACCCAGTCGCTTTTGCTTGCAGATGTGTTACCTTTACAGTTTTTTTCGATTGCTAAACGACAGTGAGCACAACTGGAGCTACATGTGCAAAACTCTAACTACAGTCTGCACAGCAGCAGTTCATGTGGACAAAACTTCGTTTTTCATAGTTTGAACACAGTTTTCAAAACTCTACACACTTATCCCATGACTTTAACCACAACCTGCACAACACTGTGGATTTACAGCACTTTGTTCAAATGCTAACACACTGCTGTCAAAACTGTGAACCACACATTCAAAACAGAATAGATTTCAGCCTTGTGCCTTTCAAACACTGCTGATTGCAATTTCAGCTAAAACAGGAGAGAGTTACATCCTTACAGTAAATGAGAACATTACAGGAATATATTTTGTATTGCAATTGTAGAATATTTACACAGATATATATTACAGTAAGTTTGACTGTAAAATATATTTTTATTATATAATATACAACAGGACCCAAGGCTGGCCCCAACAGGAGGAAGAGGAAAAATATTTTCAGATGCGCAGGAAAATCTTATTGTCGCAAATTTACTGCATATTTACCCTTCCTCAACCCAATAGAGGAGTTTTTCTCTGCCTGGAGGTGTAAAGTGTTTGGTAACCACCACCCACATGACCAAATGTCTCTTTTGGAAGCCATGCATGCCGGATGTGAGGACACGAGTCCAGAGGACTGCCAGGGATGGATAAGGCACTCCAGAAGGTTCAGAAGGCATGGCAAGAGAGAACATTAGATGTGATGTTGATGAAAACCTGTGGCCTGATGATAGAGAGACGCAGGATTAGCCCCTCAATTATTTGTTCGAATTACAGTATGTACTTTTAGTTTCTACCTTTTTTTCCTCATTACTGTAATTCCGTAAATTACTGTACTACAGACTATTGAAGCAAACTGCTAATTTTCATTTACCTTAAAGAATTGTTATGTTCTACAAATTTAAATAAATCATGTGAAAGAATGTCACTCTTTTCTTTGAAGAAAATATTACTTTGTATGAAGTCACTGAAATTGTTCAAACTGTAAAGATGAAAAGTTTGTATTTTCTGTATTGGTGTTTGATGCTAGTGTTTTTACTCAGTGTGTTCTGAGTGACAGTGTGTGTTATCTCAGTGAGAGTTGTGCATAGTGTTTGGCTGCACTGAGCCTGTTTTGAGCCACGTGTTAAGAGTTGTGTTGCTTGAAATGAGTTTTGCAGGTGATGTGAACTGTTTAGCTCAGGTGACTGTTGGTAGTGCAGACTGTAGTTAGAGTTTTGCACATGTAGCTCCAGTTGTGCTCACTGTCGTTTAGCAATCGGAAAAAACTGTAATAGATCAAACCTCTTGTGGGGTTAGTGTTTTAGTGTATGATATTTATATGGGATTTGTTGTACAACCAATGAATTGTTTCACAACTTGTCTTTCCCAGTTGTGCCATTATGCACAGGCACAGAAATTAGAACGATGACCTGTCTGATTTTTTATTTAGGCCCAATGTTGATGAAGGATCTGGCCCATGACAATTCAAAAGTGTCCTCCTCTTCTGTCTCCGATTTGAAGAGTTAGCCCGTTTCCTAAAAACTGTCACCAAAGCTTGACCCTCTTCAATTTTGTGTTTCCCATGATCAGTTGATTGCAGCTCAACAATACTACCTTCTATTACCTTGAGAATAAGGTACTAATGAGCAGGTGGACCCATCCTGGTGCCGCAGATTTAGACTGCCCCCTATCAAGTGGTATTTTCTTCAGTTTTACAAGAACAAGTGTTGTGTTTGGCTCATGTCAGTTTATGGTCTGGACATCTAAGTATCACAAAAACCTATAACAGCATGTTGAAACACTTTTTTTGACCAGGTTTGAAATCCGATGTGGCGTGGTATTGTAAAACCTGTCATACATGCCAATAGGCTGGTAAGCCAAACCAAAAAGTCCCTCCAGCTCCCCTCTATCCAATCCCTGTTGTGGGAGGATTGTGTCAGCCCTTTGCCTTGGACTAAATCCGATAAACAGTTCCTACAGACAGTGATGCGATTTACTCCTTCGCCAACATATGACTCAATAATACTAACACTTACTATTCTATATATTTAAAAAAATCCTTGCTACGTGTGCTGTGCTGGTGTAACGGGTATAATTAATAAGAAGAGAGCATTATTGTTATTATTTTTTATTTCATTGGTTCATATAGTCTGTTGTGGTGCAGTACTGAAAGACTCCAGGAGGGGGTGGGGTGAGCATGGAGAGTTATATTACAGGCGCATGGGTTAACCTAATCAAACACACCTGTCTTTAATTTCCAAGTGATCCTGAATACCTTACTCGGTTGCTTCAGGTGTTTGATTAGGGTTGGAGATGAACTGTGCAGGACAGTCGATCGGCAGGAGCAGGATTGGGCACCCCTGATGTACAGGGTGTAGTCTCAGGTGTGACATTCTTATTGTATTTTACTAACAAACTTTGCAAATATATCACTGCAGACATTCTTTACAACTTAAAAGTACTTGCCCCCAATTTCCACCAACTGCGGAACGGCTGCGGATCAGCTCCGCTGCGTGTCGGCTCCGTGCTCCGCTGTCCTTCAATAACCACCAGGTCCGGATTTATTGGGGAACAGCTGCGGCCGAGGACCCACGAGATCTCGCTAATTCACGTGTGATCGCCCGATATGTAGTTTCGATAAACAGAACCACCAAACCAGGAACAGTCCTGCCATGATCATCATATTTTCCGCCAAATATGATCCGCCATGATCACGGTGTATTTTATTTTGAAAATTAAACGGATATTTTATTTAGCTATTGTTTTGGTTTGTTCTGTTTTTTGCTCGACTTCCTGTCCTGCGCACTCTGCCCTGTAGTGCTGCGGAGCTCTCCGGCATCCGGCAAAAATAGAAGCTCTGCGTATCAGCTCCGGAGGGCTGCGGATCGCCGGAGTCGGAACGCAGCCGTTCCGCAGTCAGTGAAAATACACACATTGACTTTAATGGAAACCTATTGACTCCACCGCCGTTCCGGAGCGGATCCGCAGCCGTTCCGGAGTGGATCCGCAGCCGTTCCGCAGTTGGTGGAAATTAGGGGTTAGTCTGCTCAGTTATACAGTAACTTTAAGCACAAGTCAACCTGCCATACCAAACAAGACCACCGAGAGACACCAAAGGATTGCATATAGCTACTATACGGATCCATTCAGAATTATTAAACACCAAAATACAAATGACAAATAAAAACATTCTGAATGTGTGGAAACGCAGTGATCCGAAGGCGGATCGATGTCATCAGTGAACATTTCCTCTGTCAGAACAAGCAATCGTGTCTACGTTTGGAGCATCTGATGTCCATGTGCTCCAAAACAATCACAATACGTACGAGAGGTGGTGCTTTTTTAATTATTATATTTAACGTATTAATAATAAAATGTATGAATTATATTAATACCATTGTTCCGAATATAAGATGCTGAATATAAGACGACCCACTTGCCTGTCAGTGTCTTTGAAGTGGACACTTTTAGGAATGTGGTAAGCTTTTCTTTGACTGGTTGCACCTTTTTTTGCACCTTTTTTTCACCTGGTTGCACCCTTTCTTTTTTTCTGGTTCACGTCTCTAAACTTAAACAAAACCCAGCGAATACTATTCACCCAGGCATGAGCAATATATCTTTATAATCATTTAAGTGTGTACTTTTAAATTATCTAATTCAAAACTAAAACAAATATTCTCTGTTTATGTAATCTATATAAAAGGCAAAAGAGCGAGTTCTCATTTCAGCTCATTATACGTTGTTATCTTTTAATGTGACCACGCCCACGGAGAGCGCGCGCTATTCAAACGCAAATGATCTGAGGCAATACATGCAAACCGGCCACATCAGCTCGATAAAACAGATCAAGTTTAATCAGATAAATGTATTGTCATCTTGCGAGGCTGTGAGGAGGAATAATCCTGGGAAACTTACCTCAGAAGTGCTGGTTTCACTTCGAGGAGCAATGGATCCAGTTGAGGATTAGTAGTAAGTTTTTTATTCTTATATGCTTTGTTCTAATCGCGATATAGAATAGTGTCTGTAAACCGCAAAAAGACTGTTTAAATATGAATTGTGTTTCTGTGTGTGATGAATGAACGCCATATATGCGCGCTGTTGTTACTAGTTGTGACTAGTTTTGGATAGACTATAAAGTTTTTACTGTAAAATAGACATCAAATATTAGGCTTTTTTTGCCAGTTTCTGCTCATATGTTAAATATATAGTATGTTTTGTCAAAAATAAACTCATAAACTATAGATGTTATAGTGTTTGTTCCAATGTAACGTTAGGCTATATCAAACTAATGAATCCTTAACTTTGAAATATGTATGATACTTTAAAAAAGATTGCACTTGAAATATTGTTAAAATTGTAATTGTTGTTGATTTACATGTGAACACTTTTTAATAAAATAGCAACAAATATATTTACAAGGTAGATGTAAAATAATCTTTATAGGTCAATATAAGCCTTCTCATTAAATTATTTATTATTGTTTTTTATTAGTGACACATTTGGGCAGAGGATGTATTCCAAAACTTTCTGAAAATACAGTATGAGAATTAACTGCACAATTACTATAAATGTTTACCTTGGATATTATACAATTTCCATGTATAAAGAAAAATGTGAAAAAAAAAAAAAAAGTTTCCAAATCTAACTTTGAACCAATTCTGTAGAATGGCTCATATAGCCTATTTGAACAGGATTTGTTTCCAGGTGACTGTACTAAAAATGTGCTTTTGACTTTAATATATATAAAAAATATATTTGGATTATATATAGATATATATTTATTTATTTTGTCCTCACATTCTTTCGTGTGACACCTGAATGAAAGGCTCATTATGCGGGGTCATTAAGCGGGTCATTGTCTTCTCAGGTGTGAAACACTATACATGATGGTGTTGGATCAGTCACGCCCCTGCGCATATTGCCTTCTCAAACAAGAAGTGTTTTACAAAATGTAAATCAATGTTTTGTTTTATGTGAGTGACTAGGCAGGATGATTTTTAGATCATTTTGAAGGAAAAACTCTAGGCGACAACATCCATTACTCAAAAGTATTGTGAACACATGTAGTATTGTGTTTTGTGGCGTTATTTCAGACACTTTAATTTTTTGTTTTTTGAAAAACCATGCATAAACATTATTCTCTCAAAAATACAAACATGTACATGCACGTTGCTCACATATTATGGTAGTCCTGTTTGTGAGTGTAATTGCACCTTTGCCATTAATAGGTTTATAAGCAACTGAAAAAAGCACAAATGTCAGGGCATGTCAGAACATCTCAAGGACCCCAAAAACACCTTGGTCCCCAGAGGGTTAACACCTAGAGCCTACGATCTCTCAGCATTTGTAACAGCTGATACATTTTTACAGTACTCTATAATGACGTTTGGGATGCGAAATGCTCCTGCTGTCCAGCGGCTAGTAAATGTGGTCCTAGCCGATTTGCTAAATTGTAATACCTATCTTTATGATTTGGCAATTTACTCTCCTGATTAGTTACATCATGTTAATACTCTTAGGGAAGTATTTACTTGTATTACAGGAGCTACTCTGACTAATGGGGACTTAACAATATTCTGTGTAGTTATTTAGCACCTATATACATTCTTTTAGATTGGCAAGTTAACCCTCTGAGCCCGAAGATCGCACTGATGCGTTCTCTTGGATTTTTTCCTCATGACGCCGTGAACAACATAAATACTCTGTAATTTCAGGCCAAACATATAAGTCATTATACATATTTATAAACTGTAAAGGGTCTACTTTTATTTGTGCACACTCACAATAACAACAAATCTTTGTGTTTTTGTAAAATAAAGAAAATGAACAGGGTGTGCGTTCAGCTGTTGCGGTCTCCACGAGAATCTTTCTGAAAGACGTCTAAATAATGAACAGAAACTCAGCGAATACTTATCACACAAACATGAAACGTATGTCTGAAGAAAGCTTGAAATGTCTACTTTTAAATTAAATAACATTTAAAACAAATATTCTCCTGCAATGAACTTAAGAAATATGAAATAGGAATCTGTGAGATGTCTACTTTTGTATGTGTCCACTTACAATCAAAACAAAACATTGTGCTTTTGTAAAATAAAGAAAATAAACAGGGTGTGCTTTCTGCCTCTCCGTCTTGTAAACTTTTTTTCTTGAGCACGTCCATAAATCTCAGCGAATACTTGTCACACATTTATGAGCTCTATATCTTTATAATCATTTAAGTGTGTAGTTTTAAATGACCTGATTCAAAAAGAAAACAAATATTCTCTGTTTAAGTATAAAACCAACAAGATATCCAGTTTCTCAAACCCTTGCTCATTATTTTTAATGTGACCACAACCACACGCGCAAAATATATAGACATGCAAATCGCGCTCATTACCTCAGAAACAATGCACCTAACCTCATCAGTCCTCTGCTGTTTGCCGAGTTTGGAAGACGCGCGCGAGCTTATTGGATTTACATCCGAAGAAGAAGAACGCCATTTGAAGACAAAGATTTTAAGGTAAGAAATAATTCTGAATTATATTAGTTAGTGTTATTGTTGCATAAACTTCACATTCAGCGGCTCCATCGCTTCAGTAAATGTTCTCTTGCACGCGCTGTCTGTTTGAGTCAGTCTGTTTGAAAAGTAAAACGCATGTTTTTACTCCAATCTCATTTCATAACGTCATAACAATTGTAAACATTTGAAGTAACATATGATAATCAATTATATTTTTACTCTAGTGTAGTGTTACTGAAGTGTTTAACGATTTTTAGGCTGCCTAGCTGCTATAGGCTTGTTATTATTATTGTAAGCAGCACTGCACGTATATGCCTACAAGACACAACAAGGTGTTCATTACATAGGCTTTTTTTTTATCACAATTTTTACCCAATTTTAAAAATCTAAAAATTGATTCCCACAATCGTGCGGCCCTAGTTTATCTTGATTTCACCATGTTCACAGTTGTTTGGTTTTCTTTTTTTTTTTTTTTTTTTACAGGGACCAGATGAAAGGCCACTGATGGAGTCCTGCTGACTTAAACATTCACACGATTCTCTGTAGCCTACATGGTAAAATGAAAAATCAAACAACATGGAAATGACGGGTATGTATGACACCTATGTTTCAGGAATGGCACAAAGGTGTTATCAGTGTGTTCAATAATGTGCTTTTTTGTCCTTTTTTGTGTATCTTTGGATTATGTTGTGTTGTAAATAAATCCCAAAAAGCCATTATTTTTTAAATGCAGTCATTCTTTGTGCCTCATAATGATAGTGTCTGAGAGCTCCTAATAGGGCCATTATGGGAGGGTCTTTGTCTTTCTCAGGTTGTTAACGCCTCCTCGCATACAGCTTTCTTACACAAAACATCTCATTTAACATTTTAAATCAATGTATTGTATGCAGGATGATTTTCACATAGTTTTGAAGCAAATATTCTAGGCTGCATGATACAATTTTCAAAAGTCTTGTGAAGAAATAATCAGTATTATCACATTATTTCAGTGACAATTTTTTTCTTTTCTTCACAAACCACGCATAAACATCATTATCTCAAAACTACAAACTTGTACATTCATGCTGCTGGTATATTATTGTAGCAGAGTTTGTGCTGAATGCAGTGTAATAAGACTTTAGCCATGAAAATGTCACAAGTAACAGAAATAAGCGCAAATGTCAGAACACCTCCAGGACCCAGAGACCCCAGAGGGTTAAAGAAGACATTTATAATGTTACAAAATCTTTCTATTTCAGATAAATGTAGTTCTTTTGAACTTTCAGGTCATCTAAGAAACCTGATTTTTTTTAACAACTGTTTTCAACATTGATAATAATCAGAAATGTTTATTGAGCAGCAAATCATATTAGAATGATTTCTGAAGGATCATGTGACACAGTAGACTGAAAGTAGCTAAAAAAGAAAGAAAGTTTGAACGGTAGTGTAGGTCTAAAGTTTTTAAGTAAAGTATTTGTGTAAAGAAAATGTAGTCAGATTACTTCTTTTAACTTAAACTTGATTTTGTGAAAAAGCCAAAACACTGCATTCAATTATTAAATCTCCTCACATTCATTCTCTATAGTTTCCTCGGTCACATTCCTCATTCAGGGGAGGGTCTCTTCAGGTGTGAATCACAGCATTATTTATGATGCCCTCCCCGCATACAGCCATTCTGACATTTAGTGTCTTAGAAAAGTTAAATGACTATATTGTTTTTTATGAAGGAGTGATATGAAGGAGGGGAATGGGAGAGCTTCACTCCGACGAGGCGAGTGAAGATTATCTATACTACGGAGAGTATAGAGATTCGCTGTTTGTTTAAAACAGCAAAAGTGAAACGTGCTCTGTGGGGGCCCTATTGGGCAATACTGGTGTGAGACACCACCCCAGCAGAGGATGTCCCTGGATTGTAAGTCCAGTGGCACCGCAAACCTGCTCAATCACTTCCATCTCAGATAGGGTTTTAATTATTCTTATTTCTTCTGATTATTTTAATTTCTTCTATGTAAAGCACTTTGAATTACCACTGTTTAGCTTTGCATTTACTGAATGAGCACTGTGCCACTGTTCGCCCGACTGTTTGCACTGTATTTTATTTTCTAAACTGTTTTAATTATTCTTATTTCTTTTATTATTTATGTAATTATTTTAATTTCTTCTATGTAAAGCACTTTGAATTACCACTGTGTATGAAATGTGCTATATAAATAAACTTGCCTTGCCTTGATCAGGATGGTTTTCACATTGTTTTGAAGAAAAAATTATAGGCAACAAGATCCGGTTTTGAAAAGCCTTTATAAGTACCGGTATTTATTTTCAAAACCACGCTTAAACATTATTTTCCACGTACATAAACGTTTATGTACATGTTGCTCACATATTACTGTAGCCCTATTTGTGCTGAATACAGTGTAATCAGACTTTAGCCATTAATATGTTTTTAAGCAACTGAAAAAAGCACAAATTCAAGAGCATGTCAAAACTTCTTCAGGACCCCAAAATACCCATATGGACCAAGACTGAGAGAGCTAAATGGAGCTACATGGAAAAATATCCAAACAAGCCACAAAAAAAGCTGAATGACCCTCCCCTCAAAAAAGAATAAAAAGACATGACCCCCCTATTTTCCTCTTGTGGTCCATTCCATAAATACCGAACTAAGTGTGAAGGAAAGAACAGACTTTTCCAGTGTGATCCAGGTAGATAAGAAATGATATTAAAGAGCAAATTGGAATATAAGGAAAAACATATTTTAATAAACAAAAGTAAATTTACTATAACAATTACAAGTCTGGTAAGAATAACAATGTAAAAACAAGTAACAGAATCAAGTAAAAATAAAAGGTTCAGAAACTTGAAAATGAAGTAAACGCATGAATCTAAGTACTAATTCTAAAATATGACTAAGTCCAACTAAATATACTACGTATTGTATCTAAGTGATGAAATGTTAAGTACAATAAAATAAGTAAGGTAAGGACGTAAGGTATATGCAGAATGCATATACCATTTTATAGGTTGTGCCTACGTGACTATAAGATTCTGGGAAGTACCTTCCACAGTTGCAAAATGTTTAAGATATTTTGAGACTTATTTACAACTCTTACGAGAGCAAAGTGCACCCTCAGGTAAGGTCACATTCTTGCTAATCACACAGGAACCCCCAGTGAGCTATTGTGGTTTCAACACCACTTGAGATGTTCATTTAACAGATACTTGTATATGGAATTGAATGTTGTCTTTAATCCTTTTCTAGCGAATTTGATGAAGATGTAGATGAGCTCAAGAGTCTCCCTGATGAATGTAATAGAAGCCCACTGACTGTGATCTGAGGAGAATCTTAAAGGAGATGTAAGATTCTCAATCTTTTTCTGAGCCATTAGATGTATTTAAACTCTCAATGGCGTCCTGTTTAGAGTATTTTTTCCATTCATCTGGTATCTCACCACCCTCCTCAAATGTTTTATTGTAGCATTTTTCCAGATCTTTCTGGAATCTGCACACAAACCACTTCCAGTAGGGCAGATCAGAGAGGTCAGGGGTGATGCTCCACTTTGCATAAACTCCTCCTGCTGTCCTGTAATCTCTACAAGGGAACCTTCCATCTGGTGTATAAAAATACTGATCACTTGCTACTAAATTTGTACAAATATCAGCACAGAGAGTCTTTGTTGAAATGCAATATGTGCCATTAATTCCTCTCAATCTGTGGAAAGCAACACTGTGATCTCCATGATGATTTTCTATGATGTTGGTGCAGATTGCTTTACAGAACGGACACTGAACCCAACAGCACTGACAGAAGTGATCAATCAGAAGCTCATCTGGTCTAAACTTATAGTCCAGATTTGCTGGAAAAGTATTTCTGTTCAATCTCCTGCTTATGTCAGACACTATTGCAGGAAGTTCTTTTCTTAACACATCTTCTAGGAGGTTAAAATCATCAACATCATGTTTGACTCCACTGAGGTCTTTTTCAGAGAAGATCAGCTCATCTGAGAGCTGCTGTGTGAAACTCTTCAACCACAAACCAACATCTCCTCTGTTCACTTGAACATGTTCAGTAGATTCATGTGCTGCTTTTATTATCTTCTGCTGCAGGAGTTTAATGTTCTCCTTCATCTTGGGTAAAACACTGACATTGAATTTATCAGTGATGTACCGACTGACTTCATCTCTGATGAAACTCTTGAAGTGATCTCTGGGTTTATAAATGTAGTGCATGTATTTGTCAAAATCCTCCTCTTCTGCCAGTGTCTTCAGGATGTGTTTCTCCAGTTTTGATCTGTTTCCATTCAGTGATTCACAGTTTTTCATGATCTCATCTGTCAGATCTCTGGCAGTCTTCTTGTAGACACTCTGCTCAATGGGCTCTTTAAGTTTCTGACAGATGATCTCTCCAAAAATTGCAGCTGATGTTGCTCCATGACAGTATTTCTGAAAAATACTGTAGTATTGTTCTCTCTTCTTAACACATATTGTTTCCCTGAACAGTGTGTGTTGGTCAATGATCATCTTAATTGCTCTCTTACAGATGGTATAAACCAAATCCATGAAGAATTCATTCTTGAACTCATATTTCTCTGATCCTTCCTGATGTTCTGTTACTCTCTTATTGATGTAATCTGTAAGTAGTTGAATGCAGCTGATGTTGTAGCCCATCTTTGAAATGTTAAAGGACTCAATCATTCTGTCTGTCTGCTGAGCAACATCTGTGATTAAGGATCTTACATGGGTTTCATCCTCTTTAGAGAGACTGTGACTAAATGTCTCTTTAGTTGACCTGTCGGCATTTGTGAAAGATCCTGTAGATCCACTGGTTTTCTTTAACTGTATATAATCTGCATAACTGGTCACACAGAAAATATCCTTCCTCTTCCCTACAGGAGCACTTCCATAGAAATCACTGAGGATCTCTCTTACATCTGTCTTTATGTCAATATCTTTGATATGTCTGATTATCTTCTTCACAGACTGTTTCCAGAACAAATCAAACTTTTTCTTCAGTGTTTGTTCATCATTTGTTTTGTCTTTGAGTTTTAAGGCAAGTTCTTTGCTCTTTTCATAAAGAGTGTGTTCATGATGTTGCCTCAGAGCATCAATCTTTTTCTTCAGGTCTCGCTGCTGAAGAATCTCATTTAATTTTCTTGTTGTTTCTCTAACAATGTTTTCCTGAACATCTTTGATTTTGATTTCAAATGATGGTTTCCACTGAATCAGTATATCTTTATCTGTGTCTTTCTCAAAGAATTCTGACATTGATTTCTCCACTTCCTCACTTGTCTTCTTCAGTTCCTCATAAATTGCTTCATTTTCTATTTTGTTGTGTAGTTTGTTCTCAATTTCCATCATGGCACTGCGAAGCCTCCAGGACCACTTGCTGTATTTGGTCTCCAGTTTTCTATAGGCTGAAATCTCCAGAGAATTTCTGAAGCTGAAGACAAATCGTTCATTCAGTAAAGCCTCCCAGAGATCTTTAATACGATCTTTTAGGTCTATCAGCATCATCCCATGTGACTTTGAGGCATGAGACACAATAGTTTTCTTTAGTTCTTGAATATTCTCACAGTAGTTTGGGTTTGGTGGTGCCATGGGTGGGTTTCCCTCCCAAAGAGAAGCAAAATACTTTACATCATTCTGAACATCAAATTCAATAACATCACTGAAACTTTCTGCATCACAGACTTCCTCTTCTGCAGCAAGTTTTGTCATCTCATCTAGTTTCTCCTGCAGTCGTCTCCTTCCCTGCATGTTTTTCTCTTCAGCTGTGACGTCTGAGACGTTATGATGCACAAACACACAACTGGGATTCAGTTTGACCTTCTTCATCCTCAGGAAGGCCTGAACAACAATCTGAAGAATGTCCTGCATCTCAGATGGGTTTTCTCCAAAGATGTTGATCAAGGTCAGATTTCCAAGACCAACAACAAATGTGGCCAATTCATTGTCATGATGCTGTATTGATCGTCCAGCTAGTTCAAGAGCATGAAGACCCTCAGTATCAACAACCAGAATATAGTCAAAGTTCATCTGTGTTTTCATCTCGTCTGAGACTTTGACCAGCTGCATGAAAGCTCCTCTGGTGCACCTGCCAGCACTGACGGCAAACTGGAGTCCAAACATGGCATTCAGCATGGTGGATTTCCCAGAGCTCTGAATCCCTAAAACTGACAGCACAAAGACTCTCTGGTCTCCCAGTTTCTGGATGAGTTTATCTAGAACAGCAGAGATCCAGATCACAGGAACATGAGCAGCATCTCCATCCATCAGCTCCAGTGGAAATCCAGAGACCATCATCTCTGCTGCAAGACTCGGGAGAGAAGAGAAGTCAAACTGCAGATCTTTCTTGTTCTTCTCCACAGATGAACATGATTCATAGATCTGACCGATCTCCCTCATGATGTGCTCCAAACCAAAGGCTGTGGCTTGAAGTTTCTCAGATATTCTCTCAAGGTCAGTTTGTTCAGCTTTGATCTGCTCAGAAAGATCAGCTGATGTATGTTCATCCAGCATGATTCCAAGCCATTTGATGAAAAATATATTCTCATGTTGAGTATGTGAGTTCATTTGTTTTATAAAGATTTGTATAAACTCACTAATGTCAGATTCATGCTGCTGTTGACGGATTTCCTTCATTTCTGTTTTTTTACTACTTATTTCCATTTTTGCCTCCTCTCCTTGAGGTCGATGTAGTTCTTTGTTCTTCTGACTCCACTGATGCCACAGTTTCCCCTGATGAGGCAGAAATGATTCTTTGATTTTGGTCAGATCTTTCTTCTCCAGTAAACTCATCATCTGCTGTGCTGCTTCTCTTCCTCTCCTGCAGTCTTCATCATCTTCCTCATCGACTCTGATGTCTGAGTGTTTGGACAAATCTTCAAGTCTGAAAGTGGAAGATGATTCTGAGAGACAATCATTTATAGCTCTTCTGAGTTCTTCAGATACTTCTGACTGATTTCTGTCTTTCAAAATGATTTTGAAATTCCCTTTCTTCATCTCAATTACAGTAGAATCATCCTCAGTAACAAGACAAATGATTGGCTTTCTGTTCCTGTACAGGTTTTGGATTATTGTTACACTTTTGTCATTGTTTTGAAGTCGTGGTAGAAGAACAACATTGACTGAGGCCATTTCAGTGAGGATCTGCAGCTGTTTCTCATGATCTCCTGCATCACCGTGTAGATTACAGAACGCAACACAGTCCGTGAATTTATCCTTGTTTTTCCCAGAGGGGCAGAACCAGGCGATCTCCACCACTCCATCCATCAGGACTCTGGTTCTGCTGCTGCCTGGGCAGTTCCTGTGGAAGAACGTGTTGTGTTTCTCATTGATCAGACTGTTCATCAGCTGAGACTTGGATGAAGACACAGAGCCAAACCTGAAGAAAGACACCATTGGAGTTTGTGCCTTGTAGACCGGATGGGTTTGACTGATGATTTCGTTGTTGGTGTTTCTCATCTTCCAGCTCTTGTTGATTTGTCTAAATGTCCAGAGAGGAAACTCAATCTGTTGTGTGTCTGGATCAGGAACAAGCAGAGGCAGAGCGTACTGACACTGGAGAGTTTAGTGACCATCAGCTGCCTCAGGAAAGCATCAGCACAATGAAACACGGCCATCTGAACATCCATCGGGTGAATGTGCTCAGACTGGCTTGTTCCTTTGTTAGACAAAGAGATGTTATGAAAAACATGACTCTTGTCTTCAGATGAGTTATTGTTTATTTGTTGAGTGTGATCTTCCTCATTGGTCTCATTAGTGTTTATGTATCTTGCTCTGTAGTTCATCATCAGTAGTTTTTGTATGAATGTCTGAATCAGCTCCTCTTCAGCACAAGACTCTTGCGACTGTAATGAATGTGCAGATGTTAACTGAAGAACATCTGCAGCTCTCAGCTTATTGTGACACTTGCCTTCAAGAAGAAGTTTGTGAATCCATTTTCCATCCAGAGTATACATTTTTTGTGTGTCTTCCTGTTGTAGGTGTTGATTTGCTCTTACTTCTGCTGTTCCAACGTTCTTCCTTTCTCCCTTATTAATAGAGAATAATACAATAATTTAAAACCATGATCAATTATTATTATTAATATTATTATTATTACTAGGGGTGTGCCAGAAGCCGACATACCTTATTCGGAAAGGCACGGATAATGACTTCAAAGCGAATAGCGGATAAAGAATAATTCTGCTGAATGATTTTAGTCTGACAGAGTCACTCCTCGTGTTTACAGTATAACAGGCGAGCCAGGGGAAATCACGATATTATATATAAACCTCTAAAATCACTAGTGAATGAGTAAACGCTATGAATGAAATGAGCGCAGATCAAACCCGAATTGCTGTTGCCTCTCTGTCCGCCTGTCTCTCAGAAATCAGAGCTTGGCAAGAGTAAATCAACTACAAGTCAACTAAAAAAAATACTACATTATACACATGTTCTACTATTTATATGTATATTTAAATTATTTAAACCTTGTACGATATGATATTCTTTCAACTTCCATGTTCTCTAATCAATCAGCAATTTATAGAGTCAGACTCCTCTTATTTGCAGTTCTCTTTTTTAACATTTATTATTACTGTTTTAATTAGAACTTTTTAATCACAAAAGGGGATTGACCTCTGGGGCCTATACCATGAAGCCGGTTTAGGTGGCTAGACAGGTATGTTTTAGTTTAGTTTCCGCCAACCCTGGGTTTTAGGCACCATGAAAACGGTTTGGCTTTTAGCAATGTTCATCTTACACCATAGTAACTTACGCTCCACGGCTAACCTGGTAAAGGATAAAGTCACTCCACCTTTTTCTACTCCAAATTAAGGGTCACTATACAGCGAATGATTTTTAAAGACAAAATCGTCTGGCTTTTAGTAATGCTTATTTAGAATAATTAATTTGTATGATATAGATATTTTTAATGTAATTATTATACCCTTAATCGATCACACATGTAAAGGATTGCCTATGCGAGACTGTCGGTTAGAAGATATTTAAATAAATGTAATAATCATAATAAAAACAAAATTATTTGATCAGTTATACAATATTTGTTAATGATAACTATGAAGAAAACAGAGGCTGTAAATCCATTGGCATAACAGTCTTCTCAAGTAATTGTACAAACTTCCAGGTAAAGCCCAATTACGGTTTTATCCAAATACAGATACAAATAATTTTGAGATTGTGACAGATACAGTAACAATTTTACAATTTTCTGTGCATTCAATCAAAACACTTTCAGTGTAACTGTAGTTCATCAAAATATTACTTTCTGTTTCCCTTAATGGGATATTATACTAGATAAATGTAATGACAAACAATGAAGAACATGAAACGGATCTCTCCAGGTTTCTCTGAACACTCACCTGAACTGAATCATCTTTTTCAGCACAGATTTTCTTCATCTCCTCCTCATCCTCTCTTTCATATTCCTCTCTCTCCTCTCTGTTTTCACCTGGTAATTTTAGTTAAGTAATTTTAATTTTAGTGGAAAGCATAAGCTATAATGCACATATTTACAGCATTTATATTCACAGATACGTTAAGTTTATGGTAAAAAAAGTGCTAAAATAATAAGTCAGAAAAATATTACCCACTCTTAATTTCTTGGTCCCTTGTACTTTGCTGAAAGACACATTTGATTCTTATTAACAACTGAATAAATTATTATATTGGCAATAAAGGGAAAAGTTATATATCAATTACAAGTCACTCTCATAAAGATACATTTATTTCTATTCAATCACTTAATAAAAATATGTTTTTCTTTAGCTGATATTTGATAAATTATACTCATACCTCTGTGACGACACTAATCACGGCACTGTCTATGGTGTAGTTGAGTTTCCCCACTGCTGCACATTTGATTTCATACTCAGTTCCTGGTCTCAGATCAGTCAGAGTAACTGTGTCTTGATCCTTCAGCACAGGTTCAGATGTCCAGACTGTGTCCTGCTTCGGTTTATACAGTAATCTGAGCTCCTCTGTAGCAGGACATGAAGGAGAAACCTTCAGAACCAGAGTGTCACCTTTGACCTTTTTAGTGATTGGACAGACTGGTTGAGATGGAGGAGTAAAGCAAACAGCTTCATCATATCCATGTTTATACAGGAGAATGCAGGAACCAGGATTATTCTCCGTTTCCTTTGAGGAGACTATAAATTTAGTGGATGGACTGGCATGTGACATCATTAGCTCCTTAAACATTATTAAATGTTCTCTCATCTTCTCCCTGATGGTTCCAGTGAGCCACGTCAAAGCGTGAGGAGACGTTTCTAGATTCTTCCACACTGTTTGAGTTTTCAGGTAATTTTCTTGTTCAGAAAGCTGCTTGTCTGGCTCCTCAAGATAACTGAACATGTAGCAAACCACATTCTCCACCTTAATATCTGACAAAACTGTGTCTAAGCTCATTTTCACTTCAGCTCCACAGTCCAATAATTGTTGAAGAAACTCCCCAACTGTATTTAATTCTTTCTCTTTATATTTTATCCACTCCATAAGATCCTGTGTGTTAAATGGAGATTTCTCGTGAGCTTGTAGAAGATCGGTCAAAGCACACGTTTCTTCTTCACAGGCTTGAACTGAGCGGATCAGCGAATTAATTGTTTTATCGAAAACTTGTCTGTAGATTTGGCAGTAACGTCTCATATCTTCAATCTTTTTTGACATGCACTAAATGTAGTTATCCTGGTGTCTTGCAAAAGTTCACTGCACTTGTTTTCGGTAAAAGTCAGATTTTCAATGACAGAATCTGTTGCCATGATTAGCTTCTTCTCTATGACCCTTAGATGGATGACATCACTGTCTCTGGTGTAGTTGAGTTTCCCCACCGCTGCACACTTGATGTCATACTCAGTTTCTTCTCTCAGATCAGTCAGAGTAACTGCGTCTTGATCCTTCAGCACAGGTTCAGATCTCCAGACTGTGTCCTGCTTCGGTTTATACAGTAATCTGAGCTCCACTGTAGCAGGACATGATGGGGGAACCTTTAAAATAACAGTGTTTTCTTTGACCTCTTCCGTGACTGGACAGGCTGGTTTGGATGGAGGAATAAAGCAAATAGCTTCATTACATCCATTTTCATACAGGAGAATGCAAGAACCTGGATTATTCTCCATTTCATTTGAGGAAACAATAAACTTGGCTGGTTCACGGTCTTTTGAATCAATCAAATTCTTAAATATATTTAAGTTGCTCCTCATGACCTGCAGGATCTCAGTAGTGAGCCAAGACTTTTGCTTTGAATCAGGGCTTTTCTCATCAGTTCCTCCTTGTGTTGAAGGACTTAGATATGCCTTTTGTTTAAGGAGCACATCTGAGCAGTCCAGTGATGTGAATGTGTAGCTGACCAGATTTCCAACTTCCAGATCCATCAAGATGGCATCTAGGTTGACTTCTACCTGTGCACCAGCATTCTTCAGCTGTCTGAGAACTGTGTTGATGATATTAGACTCTTTCTCTTACTTTCAGCCATTCTGCAAGGTCATGTCTTCTGAATGGAGATTCATTGTGTTCTTGAAGAAGATCATTCAGTGTGGTTTCCTTCATCACATTACCACGGATGCTTGGCAGCAGAGATCCAAGTGTCTTCACAAGTTTCAACTTGTACTTGTAGCAGTTTTGCTTCATGTGCAGAATTTTATCATGAAATGCAGCAAAAGTCAGAGCAGGCGAGTCTTTCAGAAGGTCACTGCATTTCATCTCTGTTGTATTTAAACTCTCAATCACTGATTCAATCTCCATTGTTAGATCCATGCTGATGTCTTTATGAAGTTTAGAAGCTCTTGAGTGAAGTTTGTCCAGAGGATAAAGCCAAACTCTCAGTGGAACCGCCAGCTCTTGGTTTTCTTTCAGCAGTTTTGGAAGATCAGCAAAAACCTTCAACGCATCTTCAAAAGAGGTCGGTTAGACGGTAGCTGGAAGTCGCCATAAAATGTACAAGTGAATTTTTTGACTGCAGTTTTCTGATTGTGATTTACACTTAGATCAACGTTTGCATCTACTGAAACGATGCCTTGTAGTTTCTCTAGAGCCACTTTTACTTCTCCTTTTACAGTTTTTTTGTCCTCATCTGAGGAAACCTCTCTATCAAACACAAAGCAGGCATCTGCTCCATACAGTACTGCTGTCACCACATGTGTAGCTGTATCATCATCCTCAGCATTATTTCCAGAAGGCAAATGATTCATGGTCAGTTCTTCAAACCTGCTGGTTGAATGATAATGTAGCGTCAGTCTCTGCTGTTTGAAAGACGTCTTGGTGTCTTTGAGATATTTTGCTGTTCCACTAACATGGATGAGATCGCCTAAAAGACTCAGTTTAAGTCCACCGTCAATATTTAGTATTTTAGATTTGTCCTGAATGGAGTCTGAAGCTGTAACATTGAACCTTGTATTAATTTGGGAATGAGCGGTACTATTCTGCTGCAGCTGCTCTTTACTCCAAAGTCTGACCCCTGCAACAGGAAAAATGTGTTTTAACTCAACAGTGAATTTATTATAAATTACATTTTGAATAAAAAATATAGAGAGACAAATTCTGAAGTTGGTTGATTCAGTTTAAGACAATGAAAGATGGGAAAATGTTTATTTGCTTCTGTTTATGGGGTATTTGACTAGAATATACAATATAAAGAAATTTTCAGCAAAACAAACATATTCATGGTTATTTCTAGCCTTGTTGAGTTGAGTAAAACATTGGCATTAGAAAGAACAAATAAAGTGTCTTGAGGATCAAATATTGTAGACTCTCTGTCTCTTGACAGACACTTAAGACAAAAGCAGTGGGCCACCAAGTCCTGACCCTGACTCCAACCAGCGGGGATGAGAGAGAGCCAGACTTAGAAAGTATCTGGGAATCAGCTCCAAGGAGAAGACAGCCTGAAGGGCTCACTGGGGGGCATAGGCAGGACCAGGTAGGAGGCAGTGACAGGGACAGACCACCCTGACAACCAGACAGAAAACAGGCCAATCACAAGTGGAGTATAGAGAGCTCAGGTACTGGGCAGAAGCCCAAGACAACCGGTGAGCAGAGGAACCTCAGGCGGGGCAGGACTGGAAAGAGCACTATAACACACAAGGCATACAGCACAACAGGACAGTATAAGACAAGGCACCACAAGTTCAGAACAAAGACACAAGACAACAAGGTGAGTCAGAACACAGTAAATGATTAAACCAATGACTAGAAAAACTGGTCAGAAGAAATAACTAAAGCAAATAACTAAGGTAGAACACTAGACCAAAAAACTAAAGTAATTAGCTAAAGCAGACGACTAAAGAAAATAATAGAAAAGAGGCTAGAAAAAGTAACACTAGTTACATAGGTAACGTCTCGGTTACATATGTAACCCTTGTTCCCTAAAGGAGGGAATGGAGACGTCAAGTCGGAACATTCTGATGAATTGAGATCTCGCCTGAGAGCCCAGTCGTCTAGTGTAAACTTAACAAGCCAATTTCACATTGGCATGCAAGATTTGTATCACACTGTGCGGGTATAAATATGGAAGATATGGAAACAAATTTTTAGGGGGGAACGTCACGTTCAACTTCACAACGGAACATACCGACGAATGGGGATCCCGTTTCCGCGACCTTCATGAAGACGTTAGGTCACAAGGACAGCCAGAAGGGGAGGACTTTGTACTGATATGCCCGCCCTTCGAACGCAAGGCGTAGGAACAGTCTGTGTCGAGAGAGAATCGAGAGTGCCCAACAGTGGGGCAGCGAGGTGGAATGCAGGGACCCAACTCGGATTGCAAAGCGGCCCGAAGTGGGGTCTGAATGTGTGTTGCAACACTTACCTGGTTCCACGGTTGGGCAGAGGGTGCGTGAGGAGGCTTCCTTACGTCCTCAAAACACACGCTGCTGCTTCCTGCTGGCGTCAGAAGAGGGGCTGAGGATGGCAAGGCATTACGTCCTCCTGCGCGGGAAGAGCAGCTCCTTTTATCTCCGGGTCGCTCGTCTAAGGGGTGGTGTTCCACCGACCATTTGGAAGATTAGCGGGGGCTCGACGTCACGGCTGAGCTGGCCGCTTCCGGAATTCACAGAACCACAGTTACCTACGTAATTTGCATTCTGTTTCATTCCTCCTGGCCACCAGAGGTAGTGCTGAAGCATTAGTGAATGACTCCTACCAACACAGTCATGAACAATGCCACTGACTTGCTAAATAGTCAAGGTTGCTCCGGAAGAACTGGTGAACTGACAGCATAAGGGGTAGCAACAATGACCTTGTAGAAGCAGCAACAACAAATGTATTACTCCCTAACAGACAACGCATGTAATTCAGTAAAAAGCTTAGCAGAAGTGATGGCCAACAAAAAAAAGCAGTTTTCAAAGATACCTACTTAGTCAGCTGTCTTGCAAACAATCAACAAAACAAAGTCACATACAAAGGCCTTAACTGTCTCACACCCTTTTAAAAACTACAAACAAGTGTATGAGAACCAAGAGAAGAACCATTAATTGATACATGATACACAGAAATGGCCACAACATATGGTACAGAAGTCATTCCGATGTAAGTAATTGATTGCACTGGAATCAGGCAATTATTTGCCTCATTTTCCACGAGACCCAGTTTCCACACGCTCCAAAAGCAGCCTGGTGTTGTGGACATCTTGCTGTCTCTTGGGGGCAGACAGCAGCTAGTCATCCAAACAAGGCAGGATTCACATCCCTCTGGACCATAGCAGATAAAAGAGAGCTACAGTCAATGCACCTTGTGAAGAAAACTTGTGGGACCAGAGACAGACTGAATTGTAGGACCTTGAATTGGTAGCGCTCTTCCTTGAAACTGAATCTAAGAAACTGAGAAACCATCTGAGGATGACCATCTTAGAAACCATCCGAGAAGGACAGAGTTAGTCCTGACTAAACCAAATCAATAATAGAACCTCCAGCTGCTGAAAAAAATAGTATGAGCCTCCTGGGAGAATATCCACATCATCAAAATGATCTTGAATAAAAGAATCAGAAGCACTTGTAGAGAGCACATCAAATTCAGCATGATGTGTAGGTAAAAACAGGAACTAAAAAGTGTTTCCTCAATTCTCTTACTTGAACCCTCTTTGTCATGTTATAATTTCAGGCATGGCAGGCTCCACAAGGCTGAAGCAATTGAAGAAGAGATTTTAGCTCTGACATCTCAGAAGGAAGGACAGCAACTGTCTTAGAAAGAAAAGTCTCCTACATATGCTCAGCCCGTGAAGTTGCTTTCTTCTTTGATTTGGGGAACCAGCAGACGCACCACGTTTCCGACTTTATGTGGTGGGATATAACTTTACTTCCTTTAGTTTCACCATCTCGCCGACATAGGCAAAATACTAAACTGCAGGCACAGGTCTGTGATAGCTTCTCTCAAATGTTAGATTCCCAAACAGGAGAGACAAATATCATAACCTCTGTCAGGGAGAAGCGTATTAGGACACAGCTTACATATCAATGGGAAACCAAAAGTAATAGAACCGTGAGCCATGATCACTTGAGTAAAAGAGAAACCTTTGCTACAAGGTTATAATGAGTAGAGCAGTAACGAGACAATTGGTCCACACCAATATCCACACCTTGACAATTGGTCGTTGGATTGCACAGAGGAGCACAGTGTATCACAAAATCTGCATATAAATAATAAAGTTGGCGGGGAACTGTCAACAAATCAATGTAATAAACACTAGCAACCGGATAGCACAGAGAAGCATGTTACAGACAGATCAGAAAATATGTCCAATAACAACAGAAACTTTGTTGAAAAAATCGAATCCAGATACACATTTTTTGAAGCACGCTGTCACAACTTACGAGGACGATAATTTGCTGCTCTAGGAAAACTTGAAAGCAAGGAATTCGATCGAAGATCTCAGTCAAGGGAGAAAGCGAAAGAGACTGAATGCTGAGCAAATGTAGCTTTACCCTCAAGGCTCAGCCTGCATCACACCCGTCGCTATGGCCGGCCATAGGGGGCCAAAAATGTTTCGTGCTTAAAAAATAACTTTAATTTTATATTATCATAGTTGCTAATTTTGTGTTGCATTAATGTTGCATTATTTATCATTAAAACATAAAAAATATAAAGAAACAATGGTGTGATTTTGTTTGATTGATGGGAATCTACACTGCAACAGCCTATCACGGCCTTACTAAAAATAAAGTTAGGCTAAGTATGTGACGTAGCCTATGTCTGTGTAGCCGCTCAACAGTTACCGCGCATTTTTGAAAGCTGGATGAGTTTTCGCCGGCTTACTCGCTTCAGTACGTCATGGATATCCGTAAGTGGTTGAAAAGCCCACCAACAGTCTCCTCTGCCAAATTGGATACGACACCGACGCCTCCTGATGTTGTAGTTGGAGAAGGAGACCCTGGACGACAGTCTGAGCCTGATGCTAGTAGCTGATGAGGAAGTTCTGCTTGGAGAAACGCCGTCCCCCGCTGTACTGACAGGAGGGACTGGAGATAGCGCTGCCTCCACTCAAAGTACCGGTAGGTTGAAAGTCTCTGTGCGTGTGTGTGTTTGTGTGTGTGTCTCATGTCAATGCATATCCCTCTGTTGACTGCTTTAAAATGCAATGTTTGAGAGATGCTTCTGGTGTTACATCTAATATGTTGTATAGTCAAGTGTTTTATGGATATTCATAACATTGCTTCTATGTAATGTGGTGTAGGCTACAGGCTACCAGGTCATATTGCTGTTGGTTATGTTTAACGTGATGATTACATGCTGCGCGAATGGAGTATACGATTATTAGTGCTTAAACACTGCCTCTGGTGGTCAGGAGGAATGAAACAGAACTAGCGTACATGACTTGAGCCAAGATCACAAAGCCATGTGGTCAAGCACAAAAACAAACATTGAAACATGAAACAAGGACAATTCAGACAAGTGTGCTAGGGCAAAACTCTAACATAGACTATGTACCTCTAGTGCAGGTCTGGTTTAGTCTCTTATATATGTTAATATTAGTTATCAGATTGAATATATATATAGGTACCTGGTATTAATTCGTCCTTTCTGCAGTCATACAGCATACCAAGCTGGAAGGGTCTCCCAAGAGCTGCTGTTTCAATCACATTAACTCCCACTGAATCCATACACAGCAAAAACTCCAGTGTTAAATTAACACTCCTGGGTGTTTATATGAGTCCAGACTCAAGAGTGTAAAGTGTTAAAATATGAGTGTTAAATGAACACTCAAGAGTGTTAAAGTTAATGAGATAATTAAGTTATTAATTAAGTGATGATTGAGCATTATTGAAGACACCTGATGATAACAAGCAGAATCACTGAAGGAGAATATCACAAATTGCAAGTCACCATTATGGAGATCAGTGTTTGTTTTAGTTGTGCTCTTGACCCTTATATTATTATTAAATTTAGATTGTCTGCGTTTACTGATTAATAACAGTCAGATGAACAAAGAGAAAATGTGATCTGATGGTGTTGGTCATATTTTGACAATCATATTGTGATCTGAAATAAACAAAACTTATTTACATAGTTTGGTTTAACTTGTTTATAAAGCAGCTCTCTGATACTGAACCGTATGATTTTCAGTATTTTAACATAATCCAAAATATTTAATAAACATTGTCCTGATCAAGAGACTTTTAAATACTTTATTTAGAAACACAGACATCAATAATCAGCCTGTGAATCTCAACTATGGTGACAATAATAAAGCATGTTGCAGCGGCTGCCACCAATCAACTCATTAATGGCTCCCATCATGCATTGCGGAATGAACAAATTATATGAAGTAATTTCCTTTTCCTAATTGAATATTTTGCTTGTCACCATTGTTGAGATGCATAGACTGAATCCTGATGTCTGTGTGTGCCTAAAAGAAAGATTTTTTTTTCCAAAACAACTTTAAAATAAATTATTCAATATTTATTTATAAAAAATTCTGGATATTTATGTAGAATCACAGTTATGCTGTAATAAACAACATAAATTTAAACAGAAATAAGGGTTCAGTGATCAAGTTCATATTATGATTGTCATAACATAACCAATTTTTTCTTTGTTCATCTGTCTGTTATAAATTAATAACAGCAGACACACAGAATTTTAAGTAAACAATATAAGGGTCAAGAGCCCAACTAAAGCAAACACTGATCTCCATAATGGTGGCTTACAATTTGAGATTTTCTCCTTCAGTGATTCTGCTTGTTATCATCAGGTGTTCATCACTAATGCTCAATCATCACTCAATTATTAACTTAATTATCTCATTAACTTTAACACTCTTGAGTGTTCATTTAACACTCATATTTTAACACTTTACACTCTTGAGTCTGGACTCATATAAACACCCAGGAGTGTTAATTTAACATTGGAGTGTTTGCTGTGTACTAAAGACAAAACACAGAGCAGAAACAGATCATGAGGGTACAGTTACTCATTACTCATTACTCAGTTACAGTAACATCACTAATTAACTCCCACATATTAAAATATGTTGATATAAAAGGATAAAGTTAAAGTGTCTTCGATGTACAGTCTTAGAAAGTATGCCATTTACTGCAGCACTGACATTAAAAATATTCTGATTTAAATATCAGTCGCTGGAGAGAGATTGTTTTTTTCCCTATGTATAGAAATAAAGAAAAAGATGAATGGTAATGTTATTTTATGAGCATTAATCTGAAAAAATATATATTTTTGTTTTAATCTTTGTGTTTAAACAAGCATTGGAAAATATAGAGTACTTAATAGCTGTTATTGTGAGACCTAAATCTGCTACTTCACCACTTTAATTTCTCTACCATCTTTTTCTGACTAATTTTATTTCTGGAGTTCACAGTTCCTGCTTTACCCATTATTAAGACCTTGTCATGTTTACACTACATCATCATGTTTATAATGAATTAACCTGCAAACCAGGTAGAAACATTAAAATATTATTTATCATATTAAGAGAAACAAGTTCCAGTGTGAGACATAAATGTACAGCAACCATTCTTCATTTATTTTATTGTTAGAAACCCTTTGATGTTTGTAACGGTGTAGCATGTATTTTTAGCATGATGCGTCACTCACTTTCTCTGTTCCTCAAAGCTCCTTCTTCATTTTTATCTTAAGGAGTTGGAATTGTGTGTTTTTTCTTCATAGGACTCATAAAAGTAAGACCATGTTTAAATGTTTCTTAAACACTTTGAAATTAATTTGAAGAGATTTCCTTCCATGCCGAGATGCGATTGTCTTTCAAAAGCTGGTCAGATTCACACTTTCAGTTTCAGTTAAGCTCCTCCCACTCAAGAGGAAACGTACAGACCACAAACCGTAACATCTACTATAAAGGATGAGGAGTGACATTACAAAATGAAAGAATGTAGTCATTCAATTGTTTTAAAAATGTATTCATGTGTAAAAATTATTCAAATTAAATAAAAAATGTAAATGCTCCGTCACCCAATTTCTTAATCTAATTGACAAGTCATTGGACGCTAAAGCAACCACTGAACACAAATCAAATAAACAATGACCAGTTCATTAGTAGTTTTGAAAAAAAGTGATCTATTAGTGTTTATTGCTGATATGGCACTGCTATTGTTCAAAAATCATCAGGTTAGCAGGACTGAAGCAGTGTGTATTTATTCTGGGTATATTTAAAACCACAAAAAAACATTTCCAAAGAAAAAATCTCATCAAAATGACAAAATAAACCCTTTACAACCTGAAACCATGAGCCTGTTACAATACAAAAAAAAGCATAGAATATATTTTAAGAATTTAAAATTAAGAATTAAGAATTCTTGATTGTAAGTCTCCCACTTTCTTTGGAAAAAGTGACTTGTATAATGCTCTCCATTGTGGTTTAACATTCTCCCCTAGATGGAGGACAGGACGCCAAGGAGTATCAACTCCTTTATGCATAGACTTCTTATTTAGAGTTTTGACAAAACTTTTGTAAAGAATGTTTCCAGATACTGGATTAGGACCCATTAACATCAAAATGTTGTCTTGTAAAAAAACTCTATCACACTCTTCAAAGTTAGTCAACAGATACAAATCAGGAAAAGGGTGATTACAGTGTTGAAAATCTTCAGTTTCGACTTTACCGCTAAATGTCCGACAACTCAACATTCCCAAAATAAAATATCATTAAATAAATGTCCAAGCCTTAATACTTCAGCATTACGAAAAATGTCACAAATTGTGGGGAGCATCTTATTGTTTGATAAGTCCAAGCATGAACCATAAATCAGAGGTTCTTGCAGCATCCAATGTAGAGAGGTCCCAGTCAACACTTTGATCTCACAGTGATCTCTCCATATGATCATAATGTGAGGTCACAGTGAGTTAAAAGTGTAACCGCACTGTGCACTCACTGTGTGCTCATATTATGGTCACAATATGAGCTCATCCCAGCTAAAAATGTTATTGGACGTGGACTCCAACATCACTCAGATGTCAAATTTTGGTTGAAAATTAAAATTTGGTTGACGTCTAAACATTTTTCTGATGTCAGGATCCAACTTTATTAAACAACTCCACAAATAGCATTACTAGCTTCACTTATTACAAAAAAAAAAAAAAGAAAAGAAAATTTGAGAAAATCTCAAATTGTAAGCCACCATTATGGAGATCAGTGTTTGCTTTAGTTGGGCTATTGACCCTTATATCATTAACTTTAGATTTTGCTTGTCTGCTGTTACTGATTAATAGCAGTCAGATGGACAAAGAGAAATTGTGATCTGATGGTGTTGGTTATATTTTGATATAATCATATTGTGATGTGAAAATGTCAAAACACATTTAGATAGTTTGGTTAAACTTGTTAATAAAGCAGCTCTTTGTTTCTAAATCATATGATTTTCAGTATTTTTAATATAATCCAATTATAGTTCTGATAAAAAAACACAGACATCAATAATCAGCCTGTGAATCTCAACAATGGTGACAATAATAAAGCATGTTGCAGTGGCTGCCACCAATCAACTCATTAATGGCTCCCATCATGCATTGCGGAATTAATAAATTATGATCTGATTTGTCGAAGTAATTTCCTTTTCCTAATTGAATATTTTGCTCATCACCATTGTTGAGATGCATAGTATGAATCTTCATGTCTGTGTGTGCCTAAAAGGAAGGTTTTTTCAAAAAAACTTTAAAATAAATTATTCCGTATTTATTTATCAAAAATTCTGGATATTTACGTAGAATCACAGTTATGCTTGAATAAACAACTTAAAACTAAATCAGAAATAAGGGTTCAGTGATCAAGTTCAAATTATGATTGCCGTAACATAACCAATAGATCACTTTTTTTCTTTGTTCATCTGTCTGTTATAATAACAGCAGGCACACAACATCTAAAGTTAATAATATAAGTGTCAAGAGCCCAACTAAAGCAAACACTGATCTCCATAATGGTGGCTTACAATTTGAGATTTTCTCCTTCTGTGATTCTGCTTGTTAACATCAGGTGTTCATCACTAATACTCAATCATCACTCAATTAATAACTTAATTATCTCATTAACGCTCTTGAGTGTTCATTTAACACTCATATTTTAACACTTTACACTCTTGAGTGTGGACTCATATAAACTCCCAGGAGCGTTCATTTAACACTGGAGTTTTTGCTGTGTATATACTTCACATTTTCTCTTTCTTTAACAAACACAACAGCCAAAGAAAAACTAACATCAAATAGTCAAGGCCAAAGAGCCCAACTAAAGCAAACACTGACCTCCATAATGGTGACCAAACCAAACAACTACTTTCAAAACCAACTTCGACATCTAAACCTCTTTTAAGAGGATCAGTCCTGTGTCTGCTGGGAAACTTCCCGCTAAACCCTTATAATAATGTTAGGGGATAATGTTCTATCAATGTAATCACTAAACATTTTTAAAAATGTTTTTAGAGACTGTTATCCTACTTTTTAGGAGAACATTCTGGTAACAAAAATAAAATTAGCTACAGAAACCATAACATAATATAATGCTCTCAAAACATTCATAGAACAATAACATTTCTAGCTGGGATGAGCTCATATTGCGGCCATGAGCACACAGTGAGTGCGCTGTGAGGTTACACTTTTAGCTCACTGTGAACTCACATTGCTCACGTTGTGACCACATGATGAGATCACTGTGAGATCACCGTGTTGACTGGGGTCATAGTGCTGAGTCTTTGCACCTTAAACAAAAAACAAACTTTAAATAAGTTCCGGTAAAAAGTGGGTGTCGTGTCTGCTGGTAGATAACTAATAACGCAACACAATCGTCTGCTGAGTAACGCCCGTTTCACACATACTCCGTTTGCAGTGCGTTTGTGGTGCGTGTTGCAGTGCGTGTGCGGTACTGGAGCAGCACGCGCTATAGTGCTTTCACATATGCTGCGTTTGCAGTGCGCTACTGATACGCAGTTTCTGTGTGTCACAAAATAAAAAAAGGGTGACATTGTTACAGACATTGAAACAGTAGGCTATGACAATTAATTTTAATCATTGTGATTCTTTGTTTTAGGCCTACGTAGTTCGAGTTGTTGACAGAAGAAAAGCTATCGCGCTATATCTATAACAAACTTATAATTACACCCTGTTTAACTTCTGTATATTCAAAAATAAAACTATATAATATGATTTACTTATGAATTCAGATATAGGCTACAACTACATATCCTGATGTTCATTTACATTTAATAAATTCGCATGACTCGAAGGTTGAATGTGACGAACAAAATAAATAAAAAGGGCAACACGTACATATTCATGTTTAAATAGAACAACATGCAGCAATAATATATATTTATATTCTCGTTTAAAACCAATAATCATATAAATAACTTTTTGTATTCATTAGTCAACTAAAGGCCTATAAATAGCACTTGAAACAAACATTTTAAAACTTACCATCGACACCAATAGCCGAGGAAATTGCTTCCCATGCCCTTTCTTTGGCATTTAACTCTTTATTTAACTCTTTATGATCAAATTATTACAGTTTCTTGTCAATCTATGTTTATTTCAATGTGAACAATACGCTGCAGTGCGGTGCAGCACAGCAGAACATAGACTCTGTGCGTAAACGATCGCTGCACTGCTGTATACGCACCGCAACTGGAACGGATTGCCGGACCGCATCCGTGTGCAGTGTGAAAGCTCTAACCTGTTAACATGGGTACGGAAAAAAATACGCACCGCAAACGCACTGCAAACGGAGTATGTGTGAAACGGGCGTAACTCACGTTATTCTTTACTGAACTGGAACTGAGCTCAATACATCACTATATAGGTCACCACAAGGTGGCAGGCTTATCACAAAAACCATGAAACCCTATAGTACATTACAGTGGGCAACTTAGACAAGTCCATCTTTTGTGTAGACAAGTCCATCTTTTTAGTCTAGAACTCTGAATTTTCCCCAGTATACTAGTAATTTGCTTATCCAGAGAACATCTGTAATGGTCTTGTCTCCAGAGCGCTATTTTCATCCTTGCCAGTAGGGGTCGCTTTCCTTGAGCTCTCCATGTCATGCTTCCTCCAGAACAAATATGTGATTGTTTCTGTCCTTGCTTTTATTTGTATCTGCCAGTATCTGCTTTTCCCCAGTAACTGTTTTGATTGCAATAAATGTACACCTTATGCCAAATATAATTGCAAAATAAAACAGAATTGTTGTGCAACTCAAAATGTTAACTGTACTGTTGTACAGTTGTCAATGTGTAAGTATATCAGTAAGAGTTTCCTTAAGTCTTTCTGATAGTTTTCTACAGGCCGGTTTACTACAACAGTATAATACAATTCTGAAATTATGGTTTATAGTTTTGGTGTGCCACCCCAAGATTTTAAGTGGCCCCATCTGGCCACCCCTATGAAAAATTTGTGGAGGCGCCACTGCTTATAGTTACATAAAGATCAGGGAAAAATACCATGGTTGTATCTTTCAACAATGAACAATCATAATGAAAAAACCCAGAACACATAAATAGCATTGGTTTGCTTACATCACAATATAAGATTATATACACGGGAAAAAAGCACAATGACGAGGTTAAATATCTTTGAATAATTCATCATAATACATAAAGAAAATGCATTTTTTGTTTGATATTTATAAGCCTGAGAGATAAAACGAGGGTTAAATTCAACAAGAAAAGGTGGAAAACAATGGAGATTTAAGTGACTTTTGCTTGTGGGTGAACATTCTTGCTTATAAAATGAAGAAATTTAACAACATATTCAAGAGATGATGATTTGGGGGTTTTGCAAGAATGTTTGAGGAAATTAATACTTTAAATGACATCCTATAAACATGAAGGAAACAGGAAATGTTTGCATTCTTTGAATGTTACAAATCAAGGGGAATGTTGAAATTTAAGTTGAAAGAATGTTTCAAGAACATACCATCCTTTAAAGGGGCTATATGGAACTTTTTCCCCAAAATAAACGAAACAACAGCCTTTTTATTTTACCATTTCAAAACATGACCAGTAACACTTGATCTCGTTTTTGTTGGCTTTGCTTCTGCCACAACAAATGTGTCATATAAATTCTAGGGCTGGGCGATATATCGCATGACATTGTTAGGCGCATCTCGTCAGTAAAGCCGGTTCCTTGATTAGTAGTAAATCACCATCACCTGCTTTCAGATGTAGTGGCATTTACAACACAGAGCCGTAGTTAACTGACAAGCTGAGCAATATCGCATTAAATATCGCGGACGTATCGCCTGCGATAATTAATGCGATATGGCTCAGCTTGTCAGTTAATAACGGCTCTGTGTTGTACAGGGGTCCTCAACTCTGGAGCGCGAGATCCACTTTCCTGCAGAGTTTAGATCCAACCCTAATCAAACACACCTGAACAAGCTCTTCATGATTACTATAACGTTACAGGTACACAACAAAATCCCCAATGTTAAATCAACATTGCTCAAGTACATATTGTCCTAATCTATAGAGTGTTAAAAGAACACCTGATGTTAGCAACTCCACAAACAGCATTACCAGCGTCACTTATTACTAACCAGATTGATTTGATTTCTGTCATGCTTCTACAGAAGTTATTTTTGAGAATTAACAGAGGTTTAAATGTTGATATTTTATTGGTAAAAATATAATGCCACCATTATAGAGATCAGTGTTTGCTTTAGTTGGGGTGTTGACCCATCACTCTCTATAATAGATTGTTTTCTGCAATAACGTATACAATGTTATTAAAGCAGTAAAATCAGAATATGATAGTATATCATTAAAACCTGATTTTATTGAATGTAATGTCAGTAATCAGTGTTTTGTTATTAATACATTTGAGGAGTTTGCATTGTCTACCCTGTGATACTAGCCTGGGAAAACCCAGACCACTTCTGGCAAATTTAGATTTGCTCTGCAAGTGGGTCTGGCAAAGAGCCCATTGAAACCCATTTCCAATCCGTCAAAATCGCGGCACCAATCAGCAACGTTGGGGCGGGCTTTACACGATGACGACAGAGCAGAGACGGTGACGCAGATTTTGTACATTACAAAGATGGATGCCGCCGTGGAACATCACAACATCACTCGTTCGAATCAGGTATCGCGTCTGTTTTAAGCGATTTAAAATGGTCATTTTCGTTAACACAGAGAATTGCTGAGAGTCTCGAGATGTTTCTCCGTCGCTCTGCATACGTCATGTCATTCATCGTTCTGATTGGTTTTAGATCTATCCGACGTCCGTTGGTGACGCCCCTGTGGAAATGAGTTGTCTATGGAGCTTTGCCAGACCCTTACTCAGTTACAATTGAGAGTGGTCTGTGTTTTCCCAGGCTACTGTGATACTACAGCATGGGAAAAAATTTGGCATCCGTCATTTATCGTGTGGAATTTTAAAACTGTTAAGAGAATACAAGATATTATTCTGCAGTTTTTACAGAACACACATACAGCAAAAATCAGCATACTAATCTCAACAATGGTGACAATAAACCAAAAGTTTCATGCTGCAATGCATGCTGGGTATCACAATTTGACAAAAATCCCAGCATGCACTGCAGTATGGATAATTATTGTCACCACTGTTGAGGATTGTATGGTAAGAGTTGATGTCTAAGTATATATTTTCAGGAGATATAAATGTGACTTTTAACGACTGACAGTTGTTTAATATAATTTTTGTTTTACACATTTACTATACCTGAATCAATAACCAAAATAAAATAATAAAATAGTGACAATTGACCTTTAACAAATATCTCTTTATGAGTTTCATTTAAAAGTCTTGCAAGCACAAAACATATTAGTATGTTTAACTTTTTGTTCAGCAGAGCTCAAGTGTTTATCATGAAACACTATTGCAAATGCTTAAAAAGCTTGCTTTTGGAAATTCAATGGGTCACGAGACCAACTAAAGCAAACATTGACCACCATAATGGTAGCACACTTTTTAGATCACTTAAATATCATCTCTCAACAATCAATTCCGTAGACTTGTGACAGAAATAAAGTCAGTCTGGTTAGTAATAAGTGAAGCTGGTAATGCTGTTTGTGGAGTTGTTTATTTCTCCTCTGCTGAGATCTTCACAGATTTAATGTTTTCTTCATTTTATTTCAACTAAGGCTGTGGCTGAAGTCAGTTGTAGTTCTTGTGTTCCTGTTTTCTTCAGGGATTCTGCTAGTTAACATCAGGTGTTCATCACTAATGCTCAAACATCATATAATTATCTCATTAACTTTAACACTCTATAGATTGGGACAATATGTACTTGAGCAATGTTGAATTTTGTTGTGTACCTGTAACGTTGTATTAACCATTAAGAGCTTGATTAGCTGTTCAGGTGTGTTTGATTAGGGTTGGAGCTAAACTCTGTTGAGGACTCCTTGTGTAGTAAATGCTGCTACATCTGAAAGCAGGTGATGGCGATTTACTACTAATCAAGGAAGCGGCTTTACTGATGAGATGCGCCTAACAATGTCATGCGATATATCGCCCAGCCCTAGTAGAAACACAACCAACATCATCAGATCACCTTTTCTCTTTGTTCATCTGGCTGTAATAACTGAATTACAGCAGTCAAACAAAATCTAAAGTAAATAAAGTAAGGGTCAAGAGCCCAACTAAACTAAACACTGATCTTTACATTAATTTTCTCCTTCAGTGATTCTGCTTGTTAACACCAGGTGTCTTCAATAATTCTCAATCATAACTCAATTAATCACTTAATTATCTCATTAACTTTAACACTGCTTCAGTGTTCATTTAACACTCTCTGAGTGTGGACTCATATAAACACTGAGGTGTGTTAATTTAACACTGGGGATTTTGCTGTGTAACCTTGGTTGCATTACTGTGCAGAATTACAAAAACATTCTTCCTTCTCTAAATACTGATAAAAAGGGACCAGAAAATGAACCACACAAAGGTTTCTGATGTTAAAAACCACATGAGAGCTCGAATAAAACATGCAAACATAAAGATTTATTCCTTAATAAACAACACAATCAAATCAAAATGAATTGTTCTGGATTCAAAATCATAATTTCTAGTGAACAGAATGTGAAAATGTTCTGGGCATGAATAGGCTAACAGAATCACATTCACAATCATTTTCTTCCCTTGAAAACTATTGATTTTTCACACTATGATATTATGCTGACTGTGTTTTCGTGTGACCATATTTATTTGCATGCAATAACAAATTAAACATATAGTTTTGACTGTAATTTGACTTGTAATGTTTGACCATAGAAGAACATTGATGCAGAAAAATGCACAAAAACAACATCAAAGATGTATGATCTGACCAGACAACAACAGGACGGAAGCACTGGAGAGCGTACAAGTGAACAACAGGTAAACATCATGATCTTTTGGGAGAGTTGCTAGTAATAAATTGGACAGTCTTGCTGTTTACTTTGGCTTGTTGAAACTTGTAATAGAGATCCTCTATTGTCCATGTTGGCGTGTTTGACTGCGCAGGTGAAGGTGGTTTGAGGATCTTCATACTCTTGTTTCGACATTGTCAGAATGCTGAGAACAGACATTGTGTTATGTTGGTGGATGTGAGCGCTGGTTGATCCCTTTATGTAAGGCTCATTTCTCACTTTCCACATGATATAGACATCGCCAAGTTTATAGCTGGTGACCTCACACACCAGAGAGACCGTGTCTGTGGTAATGCTATCAGGTTTGTAAATGACAACACTGGGTTTATGTCCGTCTGAATTGGAAAAAATGCATAAAGATTCATAAAAAAAATCAAACAGAAGTATGAAACAATGGTGAATAACAAAAAGTTTGACAAGCCAGCTTTTGACAGTGTCCCAGCCAACACAGCCATGTGGGGCCCACATGGGTTTGACCTGGGCTATCTAACTGGGACCCAGACAGTTTTGTCCTCGGTTTCCATGGTGGCCCTACATGGGTTTGCCCAGATGAAATGAACCCTGCTCAGTGTGCACAGTACAGGCTGTTAAATGTAACACTGATCAGTGTTGGTGTTAATGAGGTAATTAAGTGATTTAATAATGATTGAGCATTATTGATGAACACCTGCTGTTAACAAGCAGAATCACTGAAGGAAAGAGAAACACAATAACTACTTCCAGCCACAGCCTTAGATGAAATCAACTGAAGATAAAATACACTAAATCTCTCAGGATCTGATTAAACAACTCCACAAACAGCATTACCAGCTTCACGTATTACTAACCAGGTTGACTTTATTTCTGGTAGACGTCTAAATAAGTTCTTATTGAGATTTAACAGAGGTTAAGATGTTGATGATTTATTGAAAATAATAGTTTGGTTTGATGTCACCATTATGGTGAACAGCGTTTGCTTTAGTTGGGATCTTGACTTTTTAACATTAGTTTTACTTTGCTCAGTTGTATCTGATTGTTATGTTAAGAACAGCAAGAGAAAATGTATTCAGATGCTATAAGTTGATTGATGATAAAAGTCTAATCATCAAGCACTGTAAAAAATAAAACAGATTTAATTTATATTTAATTAAATAAAATGCGGCAACAAATTACAAGCAATATATTATTAATTCAATTTAACAAATTAAAATTGATTAATAATTAATCAAGTTAATTCCTTAAATGTTAACCATTGAAAATGAGTAAAATTTACAAAATATATGTTATTGCCAACATTGAAGACACCTGATGTTAACAAGCAGAATCACTGAAGGAGAAAACCATAATTAAAGTCACCATTGTAAGTCGCGCTATTTTGGTCCAATGAGGGTTTCCAGTAGCACGGGGAAGGAAGCGCGTGTTCTAGTCTTTCCAGCGTTTTAAAGGAATTTTGGTTAAATAAGACACAGGTTCTCATATACAATTATCTCGTTTTAATCTGACTCCATGAATTAAATAAAAGTTCAATGTGCAATAAGGTTATGTTTACACTTAAATAGTTACAACATGATGTAATGAGAATTTAAACCATTTGTAACCCAGCATAAATGTTACCTGAGAGAGAGAGAGAAAGAGAGAGAGGGAGAGGGAGAGAGAGAGAGAGAGAGAGAGAAAGAGAGAGAGCAAGAGGGAGAGGGAGAGAGCCCTCTCCCCAGCTTGGCATCCAAAGACAAGAGAGAGAAGAACATTTGCCGTCCTGTTTTGTCATCTCTCCCCCGACCATTTGCCCAACACCCCAGGTGAGACATTCAAAACTGACCAATCAGACCATCACAATTTCCTCCATTGTCCCAATCACTGCTATGCTGGAAATGTCTTAATGAAAAGAAAGTGTCTTTGTTGCATTGAAATAATCTTGGATTATTTCCAACCTTACAGTCCGCCGCTTGGCACCATTGGCAATACAGATGGAATTCAAAGGTGGCACAATGCAGAGAGACATGCTTTCTGGTGTGTGCAGTTGTATCTTCAGACTTTTCGTCCAGGCTTTGTGGCAATAACAGTTTGTCAGTGTTCAGTCTTTGTTCACCATCCAGCCCTGCATGAAGAGGCTCCATCAAATGGTCTTTCACAGTTCATAGATGTGCAATTCATCCATTACACCTCCACAAGAACAGGCACTGAATCTGGGAGCAAACGAGTGGGACAGCAATCTGGCAGCTGTCTCTTTCTGAACCAGGACACAGGACATGAACTTCAGTAGCAGTGATCCTGTGATTTTAAGAGAGCATCCAATACAACAAACAGCAAAAGTAGACATATGGCATTTGTCATTGGTCAACGGGTTGATATGGTCAGATTCAAATTAGTCTCTGGCAAAAGAAAACCTTAAGTATTTAGGAACACGGTCAAGGGAGGACAAACGAAGATCAACAAGTTCTTACACTGCTTCAGGAAAACACTCAAATAAATTTCATCACAACAAAACAACAATGCTGGTTTATAACCTCATTTCATGTAGAGTTTCTGTAAAATATTTAGTGTAACCCAAACGCAGAGATTCAATTTAATCAATGTCCAAAAACATTGTTGTAGGTCAAATGGTCAAAATACAAATATGCAAGGTGTATTCAACAATATTTCATGTAATATCAATAATAATATTCAATCAAAAATCATGAAGAAATATATGTAATAATCATTGTTTGTTCAGTAATCTTCCAATGTAAGCCACCTATGCAGATTTAAGAAGTGACTTTGGCACAATACAAGAATGGAGATCTTCCTTGTAACAGTGTGTGTGTGTGTGTTTTTGTGTGTGTGTGTGTGTGCGTGTGTGTGTTTTTGTGTGTGTGTGTGTGTGTGTGTGTTTTTGTGTGTGTGTGTGTTTTTGTGTGTGTGTGTGTGTGTGTTTTTGGGTGTGTGTGTGGCTGGCTAAGTCACAGTCGATGACAGGGTTGAATTGTAATTTTTTTTGTAATTGATTGAAGCGTTCACACTTCAGATCTAGTTTGTTTTTTATGATGTGTCTGTTATTAGAGGCATTGTTGAGAAATCATGGGCCCTATGATTTTCCAACCACACCAATAACAATCAGTTAAACATTTTGAATTTTAATAGCAGGTCTGCTTCTGCTTTAGAATTTGCATTATCAATTTGTGACTGTAGCCATGCATGTGTACGTTAGAGTGTTTTCCCATGAGTCGGTAATGTGTACTGTCATCATGGGATCAGCTTTGCCATCCTATGTGTGTGAAGCTGTCTGAATCTGTTCAGTGTGATGATGGACAATAGATCATTAGTGAAGTGTCACTTTTGGGCTCTATGCCATCTTTATCTTCTTATGTGTAGTGTTCAGCGGTAAATGGAGGTGTGTGTTCAGTGTTCATGCCTAAGAGATGGGTGGAATCAAATATGATAATTGTGTTGTAAATTTGGATCCAGTTCTAACTGGGAGGCCACAGTTATGCAGTAGTGTTACTGTGATGTGTGAGTGGCCTCGAGTTGTCTTTTCACCCATCTCCCGAGTCTCAGGTTATGTTCTAACAATCTCGTCCTGCTTCGGTGCAGGTGGAGTCCGGCCCGTCCTGGCGTCCATCCTCCAAGGGATTTCAGTGTTAAAACCTGAGACAGAAACAAATGCAGAGAACCACAGTTAATTCAGATATTTTCAACAGTTTCAAATTTTTAATTCCTGTTTTCACATGAAACCGAGTTTCATTGACCAGATCTAAATTGTTGCTGTTTCAGGACAATGTGTGACACCTAAAGCTGCTCTTGGTTCAGTCTTCACAGTCTGCTTGTGTCATAAGCATTAGAGATCCCAGTTCTGCTGGGGAAATCTTCTGGATTCATCTGAGTTTTTATCACTCATATTGTCATTTTAAGTTGCTCATTACAATCAGATCTGTGGGCAGAAATTTGTTCACCTGGATCGGTGTAGCCTGTTTTATGGTGTCATTCACACATTTTGTTAGTGCAGATATTTTTTTTTACCTGCAAGAAACTGTGGTATCTGTCTGCTGTTTAGCATTTCACACCCACCTCGTAATTGTATTTCTCTGATCAGATTTCAGTTTTATTTGGCTGTTAACTGTGCCACACTTATTTGCAAATGTAAAAGCACATCCTCTGCCCTTTTGGCACTGGTTAACATCCCAATAGAATCTAATTCTAAAGACTGATGTCATACTTTTCCAATTAATGCCCTGTTTGGCGATTTTAACACAATGTATATTAGAATTCGAGTTATAATACAATTATGTTATATTTAAAATAATATAAGGTACCGGTAAATAATATTATTTCTGGTCTCTGGAACAACTTTGTTGTCAAAGTATTTGTTTTTTTCAAAAGGCGATTATTTTTATCCGGCCCTTGCTCTGTACGTTCTCGTGTCAATATATTTGATTATGAAAAGATATTTGGTTCAGGCTGGCTGACAAAATATATATGTTCACCGTTTCTCTTTTTATATTTCACAATGCCTATTCTTTAATTTTTAGTCTCTTTGAGGACTACGTGAAGGCAAAATTACCATTTTAATGTTTAATTATTCTCTTTTGACTCTTTAATAATATTTTACCCGCTTAGACCAGGAAACTATGTCGCTTTGAGTTCCTTACCCAGTAGGTCTCCGGCACAAAGTGGTCAGTCCTGAAGATCAAAAAACTGAGGCAATGGCTACATATCTAGGATTTTGCTGTAAACCCCTACACGCAACAATCAAAGATATATTCAGTAGCCCTCTCTTGGGTGTCCCTCATGGAACTTAACTTAACCGTTTTACTTTAGTAGGTTTTGGCCGACCATAAAGACGCCAGTAGATTAACTTTACTTCTCTTTAATGACTTTGGATTGGCCAAGCCCGTGATCTTTCACGTGCACTTACATAAGGTAACATTAAATTAGAACAGTGGTCGTCGGAAGCGTCCAAGCTAGATTAATCGACCCAGCCTCTAACTGGTCCTAGACGGACATACTCATCCTCTCACCCAAGCAGCCAGCGAGCTTCTGATATCAGTGTTTTAGCCGTCGCTAATCTCTGACTCGACATTGTGGTAACATACGAATCCGTCAATCTTATTTGGGAAAAAACAATCTCGGAGTCATTTAGAATTAATTCAAACGTAATAAATTTTGTTAAAGATTCAGAGTTACTGAAACCCTAATGCGCGACGTTCTCTGGAACTTTGAATATGAGTATTTTGTGTTGTTTCAGGATTAATAAGATGCGCGTTCGCTGTTTTTGATTTTCAAATTCATTGTGAATCACACTAAAACCACAATTCTATGCTCCCCCCGCATGGGAGTTTCTCTTTCCACCGAGGAAAACAAACAAATTCAACATAGATACACGTGTTTAATTCAGTTCAACACAGGACACATGGCCTAGAGAAGTATCTACAGCCTTTACCTAAGTGTTCTAAGTACCATTTACAGTAAAGCAATCCTGTGTTTAAAAAATAAACTTAAATTTAGCCTCTGTACACATTGTTTGTACAAACGACTAAATTGTGTTCTATGAGCATAATGTGTTCATACAATTTCAAATTTGGAAAATTAACATAATTATTGCATGCTTTTTAATCTCATATGTGTTAAAGTTCAAGCTTTCAAATGTATAGTGTTTGTCAAGATTAGTTTAGGTTCAGTATAGGATATTAATGCTTTCAATGTAGTTTTGGGCCTACCGGTGGGCCGGCGGCACAAAGGGTTAAGCGTTTGGAAGCAGCATGGACATATTTAGCTTAGCCTAAAACTGATTTTTAGCCTGTAAATCATGTCATCCTATTTTTTTCCAACTTCTTTGCTTTCATAAACAATTCATCGACCTGCCTTTTTATTTATAAAATCACGCGTTTTTCGATCGTTTATAAACTTAGATTTTTTATTTCTGTTGTTTGCTCATTCTCTTTGCGTTGCTGGTTTGTTTACAAGCCAATGCAACAATGGCGAAAAACATGCGGCTGATTTTAAAACTTTTAGGCTTTATTTTTTCGGTTCTTCGTCGAGTTATTCATTATTTGGAAGATGTTATTCCAATTTTAGGTTTTGTTTCTTGTTGCTTAGGCAAACAAGGAGATCTTTAAAATCTATTCAAGTGTTTTCATTCTTCATCTGCGCTGCCGCTGCTAATCTAATCACGTCTCCTCACACGTGTTTCTAGACAAAGAGATTTCCGACCCGTAACAATGCAAACAATTTCTTAAACACTTCTAAAAAGGTAGAAAAAGTTGACTTACCACAGTGGCGGAAGAAAGAGAAGATGTTCAAACCTCTGTGTTGATTTTAGATTCCCAAAAACTTTTCTGGGAAAAGATCTTTTTTCGCGGCTCGTGTTGTGCTTTGCGATCACGTCTCCGGGGCTCACCAATTTGTAAGTCGCGCTATTTTGGTCCAATGAGGGTTTCCAGTAGCACGGGGAAGGAAGCGCGTGTTTCTAGTCTTTCCAGCGGTTTTAAAGGAATTTTGGTTAAATAAGACACAGGTTCTCATATACAATTATCTCGTTTTAATCTGACTCCATGAATTAAATAAAAGTTCAATGTGCAATAAGGTTATGTTTACACTTAAATAGTTACAACATGATGTAATGAGAATTTAAAACCATTTGTAACCCAGCATAAATGTTACCTGAGAGAGAGAGAGAAAGAGAGAGAGGGAGAGGGAGAGAGAGAGAGAGAGAGAGAGAGAAAAGAGAGAGAGCAAGAGGGAGAGGGAGAGAGCCCTCTCCCCAGCTTGGCATCCAAAGACAAGAGAGAGAAGAACATTTGCCGTCCTGTTTTTGTCATCTCTCCCCCGACCATTTGCCCAACACCCCAGGTGAGACATTCAAAACTGACCAATCAGAACCATCACAATTTCCTCCATTGTCCCAATCACTGCTATGCTGGAAATGTCTTAATGAAAAGAAAGTGTCTCTTTGTTGCATTGAAATAATCTTGGATTATTTCCAACCTTACACCATTATGGAGATGAGTGTGTGTTTTAGTTGGGCTCTTCACCCTTAAATTATTAACTTTAATTTTTGTTTGGCTGTTGTACATGAATTATAACAGCCAGATGAATTACTGCCAAAGTTCCAGCACATTATAACAGCCAAAAATGTGCTGGAATTCTTGCTGTAGAATCACAACAAAATGAATATCATATCACCTGAACAAAACTCACGCACAAAATCAGTGTGTTTAAACCACTTCATGATGATTATATTTGTATCATCAATCAGCTTAATAGCATCTGATTGCTTTTTCTCTTGCTGTTCTCAACATAACAATCAGATACAACTGAGCAAAGAAAAACTAATGCTAATAAGTCAGAGCCCAACTAAAGCAAACGCTGATCACCATAATGGTGGCATCAAACCAAACTACTTTTTCAATAAATCATCAACATCTTAACCTTCTGTAGACGTCTGACAGAAATTAAGTCAACCTGGTTAGTAATAAGTGAAGCTGGGTAATGCTGTTTGTGGAGTTGTTTAATCAGATCTTGAGGGATTTAGTGTATTTTATCTTCAGTTGAATTCATCTAAGGCTGTGGCTGGAAGTAGTTCTTGTGTTTCTCTTTCCTTCAGTGGTTCTGCTTGTTAACAGCAGGTGTTCATCACTAATGCTCAATCATTATTTAATCAATGAATTATCTCATTAACTCCAACACTGATCAGTGTTACATTTAACAGCCTTGTAGTGTGCACACTGAGCAGTGTTCATTTCATCTGGGCAAACCCAAGTGGGGCCACCATGGAAACCGAGGACAAAACTGTCTGGGTCCCAGTTTAGATAGCCCAGGTCAAACCCATGTGGGCCCCACATGGCTGTGTTGGCTGGGTGTCTAAACATTTAAATGTGCTTGCATATTTTTTTTGCCCATACAATATGGTGTTCAACCTTTCATCATCTATGAATGCACATAGAGCCAGAAAGTTGATTATTTGGATTGACTTACCTCCTTTATCAAAATGAATTTCCTTCTTGATGTCTCTGTTATTTTTTGTGTCACGAATACTGCAAGTGACCATTTCACCCATCAAACCATTTCTCTGAATCGATGGTGATGTGGTGGATTCTTATAAACTGTGAAATGTCTGAGAAAAGTTCATTTTTCCTGTTACACTGCTTACAGGTATATTCTTTCACTGTGCAAAACACTGAAGCTTCTTGCACTGTCTTTTCTTCATCTCCAGAAACAACAGCTTCCAAGACAACTTTATTATGGACAAATAATTCTCTCAACAATTGGTGGCTTCAGCGTCAGTGTAGGTTTAAACTGCCATAGAGTAAGAAAATTAATATGATTTATAGAAGTATGAACTAGTGAGAGCAAACCAACATTAGACGACTTACCTTTGAAGTTCTTCTTCACACTAATCCGTTGTTCCTGGTGTGTGACCTCGCAGGTATAGTCAGTATTTGCATTCCACCGTCTCACTGCTGACTTTATAAAGACTGTGTGCTGTGTAAAGACCTTCAGCATTCAGTTCGTACTCCAGTTTCGACTGTCTCGGGCTGTTGATATCATTTACTCTCCATTGTACAGTGAGGTCCTTGGGGGTAAAAATCCTCAATAACACACATGACGAATGTACTTTTCTCAGTTGTTACGGGAACCAAGCTCAGGGTTGGCGTTTGTGAATTCCTGAATTAAAACAAATTAGATTTATATATACAATGTTGAAAACATCTGAAGTTTTGCAACAACAACTGTTATTGTCTGTCATGACCTTTTCTGAATGCTTTTCTAACTGTGCCCTGTTGGTTATTTTGATTGAATTTCTCTTAAACATTCATAAGACTTTAAAGGACTTGTCTCAGTTTTTCTGAATGAAACCAGTCAGGAAATTTCCACTCTTATCCATCCATTTGAAATCAAGAAAATGGTATGCAGCCATCAGAAACCAACAGCCAACTTCACGCATTTCATTAAATAATGCATTCAATTTCGGTTTGTTTTTCACCAAACTATATTGTATACCTCAGAACACTTGAATTTGTGATGCTTTTGCATCTTTTTTAAGAGCTTCATGCTGGTCGCTATTCACTGCCCAAAAATGATAATTTTGTGGACATAAAAAGAAAGAAGCGCATGCAGCATTCAAGTCAATAAAATCTAAACGAAAAGGACATTCAAATAAAGAACAACACTTGCCTTGACCTCGCACAATATTGAAGGAAAACAAGCAAAAGATGAAGCAGGGGACTTTTAGAGGACCTGCCATTTTGAGCTCACTTCACAAGTGTCTTTTTTTGGTCTTTGCCTCTGAAAACTCTTCCCCACTTGGGGATCCATGAGTTGATCAAACAAGTTAATCATTTACCAAAGTCAAAAATATATTTTTTTACACCAGACCTCTCTGTGCACAAACACTATTTAATGTAAATAAAAAGTTTGCCATTGCAAAAACATGTTGTTTAGAAAATGTAGCTATCTATTGAACTAATAAAAACTGAGAAGTAAAAAAAGTGTCCTAGATTCTGTTGTCTCCTAATATAATAATGATATTGGTCAAATTGGTAAAAAAAAGAAAAAGGAAAAAAAGATTGCCATTCATTGGATTTTGGACCTTTGGTAAACACTGAAAATGTTAAACTCAAAGGTCTTTCACTTTATTTGCAAATGGTTATGTCCTAATTACGTTTTGCCAGCTGCGAATCAAAGGTTGGTTTGAAGTAAATCATAAACTTTTTTTTAGCTTTATGAATTATAGAAATTTAACACAATATTCGAAAATAGTGGAGTAAATGTAGTGAGATTATTTTCTTGTCTTCATGTCATGCTGCAGAAAAGTGTCCATGATTTCACTTCTTGATTTTACACAAATGTGTTATCCTCAAAATAAACGTCACTGGTAAAACATCTACTAGAATAAAATATTTGTGACATGTTTTTTTTCCTTGACAAATTCCTTTTATAAGGTCCTGCGGTGTGCTATATCGTATATAAAATACAGTCTACAATACAGCAGGTCAACTGACCTCATCTCATCCCTATTAAAAATGTTGTTTTCAGCTCTGAGGCCTCATTTATAACCGTTGCGTACGCACAAAACAGGCCCTGAAAGAGGCTTACGCCACTTTTGACACATACGTTGTGATTTATAAAAACAAACTTGACGGGAAAATGTGCGCACACGCAAACTCTGACCCATGCGTACTAACATTTTGGAGACGGAGCAGTTTGGCGACACCGATGGTGAGCTCAGGGATTGATGGCAGATGGATGAAATTAAACATATTGAACTTGAAAAGTTGCGCATATAGCCTATCCATACCATAAACATACAAATCACTTTCAATCCTCATTATGCGTCATAAATGCATGCATGTTCATACTACCAATTTAAATAAATAAATTGCAATAAATTATCAAATCAAAGTGCATCAATTTAATTTCCTTAACTTTCATTTTGTAATGATCTAAGTGTGGGCATATGGGTTTACCACTCATTGTCTGATTGGTATGACAAAAGTTCATTTGAAAGTCAACATTTAAGGAATTAATTTGATTAATTATTACTCAATTCTAATTTGTTAAATTTAATTAATAATATTGCTTGTAATCTGTTGCCTCATTTTTATTAATTAAATATAAATAAAATCTATGTTTTATTTTTTACAGTGTAACATTTAAGGAATTAATTTGATTAATTATTACTCAATTCTAATTTGTTAAATTTAATTAATAATATTGCTTGTAATCTGTTGCCTCATTTTTATTAATTAAATATAAATAAAATCTATGTTTTATTTTTTACAGTGTACTGTCACAAGGTAATGACCAGGAAATCTGTCTAATACTATTGTAAGTATTACTAAACTGTCTGTCTGAAGTTGAGACAATGTCATTGTTCTTCTTCAATATACTTTCCTCAGTGGAACGTCATTTATCAAGAACCAATTATCACAGTGGTGTAGTCTGTGATACGCAGGTATATGCCGTATACCCACTAGGAAAGGTCAAGGATTTCCGCATACCCACTAAAAAAGCGTGAGGATACTTACCAACATTGTTTAGTGACAGATCCTTCACACTTTCATTCATAAATTCACCTCTCTGTGTTACGAAGCGACGGATCGAATCGCGGAATCCAGTCTCAAATGGAACTTTACGGTATAAAACAGAACGTCACGGAATTTGGCCATTTTTGAATGAATAAATAAAAAATATGGCTGCACAATGAATAAAATCTCGATATGGACTAGTGTCTGTGAATATCAAAGCTCAAAAAGACTGCTATTGAAATCGGAAGTCTGCATGTTCTGCGCGCCCCTGTGATTGAGCGCCGCAATTTTGCTACTACACACACACAGAAGCACACGTGACGCTTGTGGTGTTTTCAGCGTCTCATTTTGGAACATGAACACATCATGTGAACTTCATCGCAGAGCTGCTGTGAGAGTACCATCACAAGCATTTAATTTGATAAACCCAGATCCGTAATGGAGTCTGGATAAAACTATCGTCATACAGTACATTAGTCATTTCATATACATACACCAATGATGCTTCTCAGTTCGCCTACTTATACTACGCCCTAAAAGTATGTACTCTTTTTGTGAAGAAAAAGTGCATACTTTTGAGTGTGTAGCAGAAGAGTCGACAACTAGTGTGAACTTTGTGTGGCAGTGGCTCAGTGGTTCATGTAGATTGTCTACAAACCAGAAGGTTGGTGGTGCAATCCCCGGTTCCACTTGACCAAGTGTCGAGGTGTCCATGAGCAAGACACCTAACCCCAGCTGCTCCCGACCAGCCTGATGGCGCCTTGCATGGCTACTTGGGAGCATTATTAAAGAAAGTATTATCAACAGGTCAATTTATTATAAGCAACACAAGACTTTAACAGCCAATGACATTTATTATTATTATTATTAGGCCTACTTAAGTTATACCGAACCTTTATTTTGACTGGTTGTCGTAAACACCTTAGAGTTTTGCCCTGCGTCTCAACGTCCATACTATCCATCCTAAACAGTATGTGAGATTAAAATAAGTATGTCCCAACTCCCAAAGCATAGTTAAATGGTAAATGGACTGCATTTATATAGCACTTTCATAGACCCAATGGCCACCAAAGCGCTTTACATTTTGCCTCACATTCACCCATTCATACACCGACGGCATGATGCATTCTGTATCTTTAAGCATTGAGTGTGGTATTGCTGGGATATTGCTCTGGCAAGGGTGAGATTAAGAGGGGGTTAAATCACAGTATACTCACTACACAGCAAAATCCCCAGTGTTAAATCAACACTGCTCGGAGCATATATGGTCCCACTCTGCAGAGTGTTAAAATAACACTGAAGCAGTGCTAAAGTTAATGAGATAATTAAGTGATTAATTGAGTGATGATTGAACATTAATGATGGACACCTGCTGTTAACAAGCACAATCACTGAAGAACAGAGAAACACAAGAACTACAACTGACTTTTAGGCCTTGTCCACACGAACACAGGTATTTTTATAACCGTGACTTTTTTTACTCGGTTCGCCCGTTCGTCCACACGGAAACGCAGTATCAGGTCACTGAAACCGAACATTTTTGAAAACCCCTGCCAGGGTGAGGATTTTCAGAAACGCCGGTTGCAGTGTTGTCGTGTAGACAGTAAAACCGGAGTTTTTGGCTTGCGACGTCAAAGTATGCGTCGTTATCCGCTGTGTTTGACGTCAGATTGTGCGCCGCTGACGGCTTCTGATTGGCCAACGTGGCTTTACGGTTAGGGTTATATCGCCGCCTGCTGGTGTGGAATGCTCTTGACGGCGCTTGAAAGCGTGTTTTTGCGTTTTCATGTAGACGGAGATTTTTTCAAAAACGCAGGAGGAAAAAACCCCGGTTATAAAAATACCTGTGTCCGTGTGGACATGGCCTTAGTCACAGCTTTAAATTAAATCAGCTGAAGATAAAAATAAGACATTCAATCTCTAAAGATTTCTGCAGAGGAGGATTAAACAACTCCACAAGCAGCATTACCAGCTTCACTTATTAACTAACCAGACTGACTTTATTTCTGGTATATGTCTATGGACAAAGGTTTAGATGTCGATGTTTAAAAAAAGGTCACCATTATGGAGATCAGTATTTCATTCAGTTGGGCAGTTTGACTCATAGCATTTTAAGTGCAATTTTGCTCTTTGTAACAATATTTACCAAAACTCATAATATGTTACAAAAGAAGCTAAAAATATTAAATGTCCAGGTGTTATCGTTTTCATTATTATAAAGATGAAAGATTCATTAATCTTATCTCTGACAAAAAACAAAAATTGTTATTAGTTATTAATAAAGTCACTTTTTTTTACACAGAGCAGTCATCCTGAATTAAAAATTTGATATACATTTCATTTTTTTGAAAATTATTATTTTTATATTAGAAACGACAGACATCAATAATCAGAGTATGAATCTCAACAATGGTGACATGCTTCATGCTGCAATGCATGCTGGGAGCCATGATTTTTATACTATGGTGCCTCCCATAATGCATTGCGGCATAAAGCATGTCACCATTAATGAGATTCATATGGGGATTCTTGATATCTGTGTGTTTGTCCAAAGATTATTTTCCCAATAATTAAAAAATAAAGATTCAGCTTGATGATTGATTTATAGAAAGAAATGAATGTTATTGAAAATCTATTAATACCAAATAACCATTTTCAGTAAATGATAACATTTTTTAATATTTGTACTTGTTGAAAACTATAGGCCTATCACCAGACCATCTTTGTTGCTGGCTTTCTTTGCAACCTTTGTTTGTTTTGGTAAACACTGTTACAATGACAATGAAATCAAATTATAAAAAAAAGAATCAAATTGCACAACTAAAGGCAACACTGTTCACCATAATGGTGATTTTTAAATGGTGACTAAAACATCAACATCTAAACCTCTGTTAATTCTCAATAAAACTTCTGTAGACGTCTGACAGAAATAAAGTCAGTCCTGGTTAGTAATAAGTGAAGCTGGTAATGCTGTTTGTGGAGTTGTTTAATCGTTCACTGTTGAGATCTTCACAGATTTAATATCTTATTTTTATCTTCAGCTGATTTAATTTAAAGCTGTGATTAAAAGTCAGTTGTAGTTCTTGTGTTTCACTTTCCTTCAGTGATTCTGCTTGTTATCATCAGGTGTTCATCATTAATGTTCAATCATAACTTAATTAATCACTTAATTATCTCATTAACTTTAACACTGCTTCAGTGTTATTTTAACACTCTGTAGAGTGGGACCATATATGCTCCGAGCAGTGTTGATTTAACACTGGGGATTTTGCTGTGTACAAAAAACTAGACTACACCACTGAATTATCACTAACAATAACATCACTGTAACCTATAGCACACACTCTATATAGTATAATATAACAAACAAACATCTTAATACCAGACCAGACCATATGAAAGTGTATAGAGGCTAAAAAAGCAGAACTTATAAAAATACAGGTTTATATATGAAAACATCACACTACATATTACAGAATCAAACTTTTAAAAAAAATTGTAGACTTTAAAACTGATGTATTTCCTATTTTACATGTTCAAAAGAGAGTGAAGATGAACTGAGGATTGTGCTGCTGGGAAAAACTGGAGTTGGGAAAAGTGCAACAGGAAACACCATCTTAGGAAGAGAAGCTTTTAAAGCAGAACAATCTTTTGAATCAGTGACCAGTGAGAGTCAGAGAGAAACATCTGACATCAACGGCCGACACGTTACCGTGATCGACACTCCAGGACTGTTTGATACTGAACTCACCAATGAAGAGATCCAAAGAGAAATCGGACACTGTATCTCCATGATCCTGCCAGGACCGCATGTGTTTCTCTTACTAGTTCCACTGGGACGATTCACTAAAGAAGAACAAAAATCAGTGAAGATCATCCAAGAGACGTTTGGTGAGAAATCTTTAATGTTCATCATGGTGCTATTCACCAGAGGAGACGACCTGAAGGACAAACCCATTGATTAATGTTTGGGAAAACCTGGATCTGTGATCAGAAACCTGATTGAAGCGTGTGGAAACAGATTCCATGTGTTCAATAATAATCAGACTGGAGACCGAACACAGGTGTCTGATCTACTGGAGAAGATAGACGACATGGTGAAAGCAAACGGAGAGAGTTTCTACTCGTGTAAGATGTTCAGACAGATGGAGAGAGAAAGACAAGAACAACAGATGAAGATCCTGATGGACAGAGAAAGACAAGAACAACAGATGAAGATCCTGATGGACAGAGAAAGACAAGAACAACAGATGAAGATCCTGATGGACAGAGAAAAACAAGAACAACAGATGAAAATCCTGATGGACAGAGAAAAACAAGAACAACAGATGAAGATCCTGATGGAGAGAGTGGAGCAACTTAACAGAGAAAGAGAAGAACTGAAGAAACTAGAGGAAGAGAAAGATAGAATAAAGATGATGATGGAGGAAGAACAAAAGAATCATGACAAAGAGAGAAAGAGAAGAGAAGAGGAACTCAAAAGAGAAATAAGAGAACAAGAGAAACTTCAAAGAGAGATACGAGACGAGATGAGACGAGAACGAGACGAGATGAGACGAGAACGAGAGACATTTAAACACGAAATAGAGGAAATGAGACAAGAAAAAGAGAAACTTCAGATCAAATATAACAGAAATAGACAAAATAGAGAATCAGATGAAGAAACATGAAGAAGAAAAAGAGAGAATGAAGATGATGATGGAGGAAGAACGACATAATCATGACGAAGAGAGAAAGAGAAGAGAAGAAGATTTTGAGAATGAAAAACAATATAAAATAGAGATAAGAAGAGAACGAGAAGAATGGGAGAAACATAAGAAACAAACAGAAAAACTAAGACAAGAAGCTGAGAAAATGAGAGAAAGAGAAAAAAAGATTTCTGGTGAACAGATTCAGAGACTCAAGAGTGAAATGGAGGGAATAATCAGAGAGAAAGAGAGAATAGAAAGAGAGAGACAAAATCAACTGCAGGATTTAGAGAAGAGACTGAAAGAAGAAAGAAACTGAATCTCCTTAAAAAACAACACGAAGATGAACTAAAGAGAAGACGAGTGGAGTGGAGAGAGGGATATGAGAGAGAGAAAGAGAAGATGATGAAGATCTGCTCTGAAACTGATCATTCTCTACAGGTGAGTGTTCATGTCACTTTTCTCTTTCATGTTCCTTCTGTTAGTCACATATTTACTAGTAATAATAACCCATCAAAGCTTGCCAAACTCAAGTTCTCAAGGCTTTTCTTAATTTTTGCTTAATAATTTATTCCAAACTCAAAAGGTCGCGGCCTGCAGTAAACTGAAGATTGAATACAGCAAGTGGTCCTGGAGGCTTCGCAGTGCCATGATGGAGATTGAGAACAAACTACACAACAAAATAGAAAATTAAGCAATTCATGAGGTTGAGGAAACTGATCTTCAAACAGAACTGAAGAAGACAAGTGAAGAAGTGGAGAAATCAATGTCTGAATTCTTTGAGAAAGACACAGATAAAGATATACTGATTCAGTGGAAAACATTATTTGAAATAAAAATCAAAGATGTTCAGGAAAACATTGTGAGAGAAACAAAGAGGAAATTAAATGAGATTCTCCAGCAGCGAGACCTGAAGAAAAAGATTGATGCTCTGAAGACACATCATGAAAACACTCTCTATAAAAAGAGCAAAGAACTTGCCTTAAAACTCAAAGACAAAACAAATGACGAAGAAACACTGAAGAAAGAGTTTGAATTGTTTTGGGAACAGAGTGTGAATATGATCATCAGAGACACTCCAGTAATCAGAGACATTGACATAATGAGAGATGTGAGAGAGATCCTCAGTGACGTTTATGAAATCCTCAGTGTAGAGTGCAGAGATATTTTCAATGCAAGTTATTCACAATATGTATTCTTTGAGAAATCCAGTAAACATAGCGTACATGCGTTTAAAAAACATTTCTGGACAACGTTGTTTGGTCAAAGACTCTCTAAAGAGGAAGAAACCCAAATAAGATTATTAGTCACAAATGTTGTTCAGCAGACAGACAGAATGATTGAGTCATTTAACATTTCAAAGATGGGCTACAACATCAGCTGCATTCAACAAATCACAGATTACATCAAGAAAAGAGAAACAGAACATGAGGAAGGATCAGAGAAATATAAGTTTAAGAATAAATTCTTCATTGATTTGGTGTATTCAGTCTTTAAGAGAGCAAACAAGATGATCACTGACCAACACAGACTGTTCAGAGACGCCAATGACCCTCTTCTCTATTTGGACTACTAATACTATAGTATTTTCAGAAATACTGTCATGGAGCAACATCAGCTGCCATTTTTGGAGAGATCATCTGTCATAAACTTAAAGAGCCCATTGAGCAGAGTGTCTACAAGAAGACTGCCAGAGATCTGACAGGTGAAATGAGATCAAACTGTGAATCTCTGAATGGAAACAGATCAAAACTGGAGAAACACATCCTGAAGACACTGGCAGAAAAGGAGGATTTTGTCAAATACATGAATTACATAAAAAATCCAAGAGATCACTTCAAGAGTTTCATCAGAGATGAAGTCAGTCAGTATATCACTGATGAGTTCGGTGTCAGTGTTTTACCCAAGATGAAGGAGAACATTAAACTCTTGCAGCAGAAGCTAATAAAAGCAGCACATCCCAGCTAACAGACTTTTGTTATAAGAACGTTCTCCAAACATTCAGTGTTGGTTCCGGGAATGTTAAAATGTCCAGTTTTCTTGACGTTAGAGGAACGTGTTTTAAAAGGTACACAGAAAAAACTCCAGTGTTAAACGGACTTTGGACTCTATGGATTGGAGTTTATTTGGCTCCAGCCTCAAGAGTGTAAAAGTTAATGAGATAATTATGTGATTAATTGAGTGATGATTGAGGATTATTGAAGACACCTGATGTTAACTAGCAGAATCACTGAAGGAGAAAATCAATCGAATTTTAAGTCACCATTATGGAGATCGGTGTCTACTTTAGTTGGCCAGTTGACCCTTACATGTTAAACTTTAGATTTTGTTATGCTGTTGTAACTGAGTTATAACAGACAAATGGACAAAAAAAAGGTGATCAAGTGATGGTGGTCGTGTCTTAACATAATAATCATTTGACCTCATTTAGAGCCTAATCTCTGATTTAGATTAATATTATTGATTATAGCATCACAGTGAAGCTACATCATAAGATCCATTGACGATATACATTTATCCAAAAGATTTGTTATAAAAAATATTCTGATAAATAAATAAAAAATCTTTCTCTTAGGCTCACACAGACATCAATAATCAGTGTATGTATCTCAACAATGGTGACAAAAATAATATTCAATTAGGAAATAAGACAATTCAGATCATAATTTATTCATACAGCAATGCATGATGGGAGCCAATGGATGAGTTTTGATTGGTGGTACCCAGAATGCACATAATTTATTATTGTCACCATTGTTGAGATTCATATGCTGATTATTGATGTCAAGTGTGTTTAAACAAATAAACTGGTTCAAAGTCTGTTTTTTTTTTTATCAGAACAAATATTAGTTAAAATTATTTTTGATTGTATAGAAAAGCTGAATACCATATGGCTGTAGAATTAGAGGGCTGCTTTAATCAACAATGTAACTATAGGTTTAGTGACTCAGGTCAAATGATGAAAATTTTCCACCCAACATCACCTGATCACATTATCTATTTGTTTATCCAGCTGTCGTAACTTATAGAACAGCCAAACAAAATTTTAAGTTAGTAGTTTAAGGGTCAAGAGCCCAACTAAAGCAAACACTAATCTCCATAATGGTGACTTAACAATTATATTTTCTACTTTTGGTGATTCTGCTTGTTAACATCAGGTGTCTTCAATAATGCTCATTCATCACTCAATTAATCACTTGATTATCTCATTAACTTTAATACTCTTCAGTGTTAATTTAACACTCATATTTTAACACTTTACACTCTTGAGGCTGGAGCCAAATAAACTCCAATCCATGGAGTCCAAAGTCCATTTAACACTGGAGTTTTTTCTGTGTACCTTTTAAAACACGTTCCTCTAACGTCAAGCAAACTGGACATTTTCACATTCCCGGAACCAACACTGAACGTTTGGAGAACGTTCTTATAACAAAAGTCTGTTAGCTGGGATGCATCTACTGAACATGTTCAAGTGAACAGAGGTAATGTTGGTTTGTGGTTGAAGAGTTTCACACAGCAGCTCTCAGATGAGCTGATCTTCTCTGAAAAAGACCTTAGTGGAGTCAAACATGATAATGTTGAGGATTTCAAACTCCTAGAAGATGTGATAAGACACGAACTTATAATGTCCAATATCAGCAGTAGATTCAACACAAAGAAATTTCCTGCAAAATTGGACTATAAGTTTAGACCAGATGAGCTTCTGATTGATCACTTCTGTCAGTGCTGTTGGGTTCAGTGTCCGTTCTGTGGAGCCGTCTGCACCAATATCATAGAAAACCATCATGGAGATCACAGTGTTGCTTTCCATAGAGTGACTGGAATTAATGGAAATTCAACACGGGATTGCCGTACTGATATTTGCACAAATTTAGTGGCATGTGATCTGAATTTTAATACACCAGATGGAAGATTTGTTTGGAAAGAAATCAAAATTGCAGGACCTAAATATGCCATTTGGAGCTTGAGCTCTGGCCACTCAGAACTGCGCTACTGGAAGTGGTTTGTGTGCAGATTCCAGACAGATCTGGAAAAATACTACAGTAAAACATTTCAGGGGAAGAGTGAGTTACCAGATGCATGGAGAAGTTTCACAAAACAGGATGCTCTAGAGAGTTTGGATAAATTCCTCTAATGGATAAAAAAAAATACTCTGGGATTCTCCTCAAATAACAATCTGATTTTTAGTAATATCACACATCACAAAGAAGTCTAAATTAATCTATACCTCATGGAGAAATATTAGAGTACACTGGATACAATAGGTTTAAGACATTCAAAAAAAAAAACATTACATATAATAGTTTTATGATCTATGAAGCTAAAAAAATGATGATAAGATTGTATTTTTGCTACAGGACATTATTTAGATTGTTCTTCAGTCCGTCATGGATGAAGAAGGTCAGTCTGAATCCCAGTTGTGTGTTTGTGCATCAGAACGTCTCAGAGCTGGAGAGAATAACATGGAGGGAAGGAGACGACTGCAGGAGACACTGGATGAGATGACATAACTCACTGCTGAAGAGGAAGTCTGTGATGCAGAATTATTATGTGATGCATATTTCAGTGATGTCATTAAATTTGATGTTCAGAATGATGTGAAGTATTTTGCTCATCTTTGGGAGGGAAACCCACCGATGGCACCACCAAACCCAAACTACTGTGACAATATTCAAGAACTAAAGAAAACTGTCTCATGCAGCAAAATCAGATGGAAAGATGCTGAAATATCTCATATTAGAGATTTCGTATGAAAGATTTCTGGGAGGCTTTACTGAATGAACGATTCATCTTCAGATTCAGAAATTCTCTGGAGATTTCAACCTAAACTGGAGACTGAATAGTCTTTGCAGTGCCATGATGGAAATTGAGAACAAACTTCACAAAAACCTAGAAAAGGAAGATAATCTCAACAAATTACATAAGTAAACAAAGACAACATTGATTAATTTTTAGGTAGTATGTTTTTTAAATCTGTTAAATTAACCAATTATAATTTTACCCTAGTGAGGGATTTTTGTACTTCTCTGCTTTTTATATCAGAAAAAAAAGGTTGATGAATTTGGATTAGGCCTAAGTATAAAGGATGATAGAAACAATCTATCAATCTAAACTATCGTTACCCAGTCAACACGGTGATCTCACAGTGATCTCATCATGTGGTCAAAACGTGAGCAATGTGAGTTCACAGTGAGCTAAAAGTGTAACCTCACAGCGCACTCACTGTGTGCTCATGGCCGCAATATGAGCTCATCCCAGCTAGAAATGTTATTGTTCTATGAATGTTTTGAGAGCATTATATTATGTTATGGTTTCTGTAGCTAATTTTATTTTTGTTACCAGAATGTTCTCCTAAAAAGTAGGATAACAGTCTCTAAAAACATTTTTAAAATGTTTAGTGATTACATTGATAGAACATTATCCCCTAACATTATTATAAGGGTTTAGCGGGAAGTTTCCCAGCAGACACAGGACTGATCCTCTTAAAAGAGGTTTAGATGTCGAAGTTGGTTTGAAAGTAGTTGTTTGGTTTGGTCACCATTATGGAGGTCAGTGTTTGCTTTAGTTGGGCTCTTTGGCCTTGACTATTTGATGTTAGTTTTTCTCTGGCTGTTGTGTTTGTTAAAGAAAGAGAAAATGTGATCAAGTATGTAGGCTACTTGTTGGTAATAAAGATATTATCATAATCTAGTGGCCTGCTTTCATCCACGGACTAATCTCAATCACTTTAAAATGATCATAACAATCCTGAGATTATGCAGCATTTTAATTAGAACATCTGGAGTAATAAATATTTAAAAGAAAACTGTGCACAATAAGTTTGAAACCCCTTGATTATGATTATATCGTTATCATCATCATCAAGTAGATGACATCATCTGATCACATTTCCTCTTACTGTTCTTGCCATAACAAACAGTTATAGCAGCCAGAGAAAAACTAGCATTAACACATCAAGAAACATCTAAACCTCTGTTAATTTCAATAAGGACTGTTGAACACATAAGTAAATCTGTTTTCTAATAAGTGAAGCTGGTAATGCTATTTGTGGAGTTGTTTAATAAAGTTGGATCCTGACATCAGAAAAATGTTTAGCCGTCAACCCAATTTTAATTTTCAACCAAAATTTGACATCTGAGAGATGTTGGAGTCCACGTCCAATAACATTTTAGCATATTGTGACCATAATATGAGTGCACAGTGCGGTTACACTTTTATCTCACTGTGACCTCACATTGTGATCATATGGAGAGATCACTGTGAGATCAAAGTGTTGACTGGTTTTTTTTTAAAGCATGTGCATGCCATTACCGCTTTGCATTTTTTGTAGTTTACACTGCTGAGTTTGAGCTAATTTGCCACATCTCAGAGACAATCAACCGTATAATGGGTTTTAATAAATGAAACTATGAATACTTACGACTACACTTAAACAAAGAATACATATATATGTATATATAAGACTAAAAACCAAGAAAGACTAAGCATGCTATTTGTCATCGTCCCTTAAGTATGATTCCGTCCACACCTATTTTGGGTGAAATGACCAATAGTAGTCAGGAACTTTTATCGAGAGAGAGTTTCTTTTGTCTCCTTCTGACAGCCTAATTTGCATGTTTTATGATGGTGTCAGAATTGGTCATTTTTACTCCAAAATACTTTTTATCGTAACCTACTATATATATATATATATTTAGCTAAGGCAAACCAAGAGGTTTAATTCAGTACCAAGAAAGATATGGCTGGAAGATACAAAAGTAGAGATACATTCTTACATAAGCACTTAGAGTTTAACTAACACAACTAAAAAGTCATAACTAGGATAATATAAGGTTGGGGGACATACATACACACATAAATATATGACTTATATTATGAGTTAAATGGAAAGAATGTCTGTCTATGTATATTGGGTGCGTCTCTGTCCTGCCCTTTGTGGCTGCTGTGGGAGGGGAAGTTGAGTTGATTAAAACCTTTTTCAAGCTCACGAAGGAGTTTTGAGGAGTTTCTATTTAGCCTCTGCCAGGCCACTAAAGTTACAATGGGGCTATTTGATCCAGACTCATCGGCGCTAGGCCTGTGATTTACATGAAGAAGTCAAAAAGGTTAAAAGCTTTGAGGCTTAAAACTGAATGACTTCGTCCAGACGCTATAGAGGCGATAACGGAATTATTTTCAAAAACTGTTTTCAAAAGTTTGCATTTTCATGCCCCTAAAACGCTGTTATCATGTAAATGATAAATTAATTGAAAAATGTATTGTGTAAACGGCCCCTTAGTCTGGCGTGCGCAGTACTTAACCCTCAGTTAACCCTCTTCGTTTCGGAGTCACCTCCTGGACCCTCCCGGTCAGATGTGACCGGACACCTAAAAATTAAACTTCCTCCATCCCAGTAAAACCAATGCAATTTATTTTTGTTCTATAATATTTTTTCTTTTTAATTTTGTATTTTGAGAGAATTGTATTGAATTTATTAATATTTATGGTCTATTTTTGCCATTGAAAATAATACAAAAATTTATATATATATATATATATTTTTTTTATGCAGTATTTTAGTTTAATATAGAGTCTAGGCCTTCCAAAAAAAATTTTTTGAAGCAGATTAGCGCCATCTGGTGAGAGTATGGAGAGAAAGCATAGAACCATGTTGTAACCACTAGATGGCATAAACAGCACTCTATGGAGAGGCATGTGACTTCCCCAGCTGTTTATGGACACATTTCCTTTTTAATTTTATTTTTGGTGGATTTGAATATATATTTAAACAATCTCAAAAACTATTTCTTATCAAGTTTTAGATGTATATATTTTTTTTAGAAATAGTGATTTAAAGTGTTAGTTTTTGCATTATGATTAGTCAAACCTAAACATTGTGTTAGAAAGAGAAGCTTGCCTAGAAAAATTATCCTAGAGTGAAAATCACACAATCAACCTAATATGTCATCATGGCTTAGTGATATAATGATGTTTAATATAAATATAAATATATATATATATTTAATATATATATATATATATATATAAAAAAATGTATCTTGATGTTTTAGAGTGTCACCCCTTTACTGCTGTGTACTTGTGAAAAAATGGTGAAAACATTTTTGGTGAATTTTTGTGCTTTTGTCAATTTCCCATTAATTTCCTATGGGGACATTTTTGACCAAAGACCACAAGTGTGACTATTTTTTGTACGACCACTTAGCATGCTCAGATCATGACCTCAATTTGTGTGTGTGTTCACATACATAATGCCATAAAAGTCACCAAGTTTCGTAACATTCCGATGAAGCTTTGATTTTTAGAAATTCAAAACAGAAAATATTTCGGTCAGAAATGACAGAGGACCGTCTGAGGGTTTTAAATAAGCCTACTAATTAGTATGGTAAGTCAAATCAACTCACCTTTATTTATATAGCGCTTTTTACAATACAGATTGTTTCAAAGCAGCCTTACAGAGATAACAGGAAAATAAATGCATTTTGTTATGCGAACAAAATGCTAAGCTTTCTGTTCATTTAATTCTACCCCACTTTAAAATAACACTAAAACCGAGCATGTATTTTTAACAGGTAAAATACTGCCTCTAGTGTATAAACAGGATATAGTGTGGTAAAAGGTCAAATACATGACAACTGTAGCGTCTGGACCAATTAGACACACACTAATTATTCATTATATTTAATAAATAATCCAGCAAACACTCTCTCCCAACAAAGGTCTATGAAACCTCCCCCAAAACTAACATCACAAATAAAGCCAGTGTCCTGTTACAGGACACCTTAAGACTGATAAGAGTTTACGACCCCAAAATGAATTTCCAGAGAGTTGTGACTCTCACTTAATTTGTGCTGAGAAGGAGAAATAAACCATGATAATCCTATATATTATATATATATATATATATATATATATATATATATATATAGCCACTTGAGAAATGTATAAACATGTATCTAATGTTCCCATCTCATGATTTTCCTTTTATGTGGTTTGGCTTATGTTTTCTTGTAAACTCTAATGGTTTAATGTTTCAGACTTTGCAAACTATGGGTAACCAAAATCATGCGTGGCACGTTTAGTCTCTATAAACTCAATATTCATCCCCCAATTGTTAATTTACATTTTGATAACTTTGTGACGCATTAATATTATAAGAATCTTGACAATTTTTTTTCTTAAATATCCAATGGAATTACATATTCAAATGCCTCCTAGAACACAATGGGTCGTAAAATTTTCCCTCCAAAGGAAACACTTTTTATTGGCTCACAGAGGCTGTGACATCTTCACGTTTCAAAAATCACTGATCACAAGATCAGCGTCTCTCTCTTGCTTCTTGCTCTCTTACTCTCGTGGTCCTGTCTGAGAAGTCCTAATGTGAAGATGATGGATAAACTAGAAGTCCCCCAAGGACCCCCAAGCTTGTGCCAGGCTGCGGCCTTGTCTTTCCATTCACCAAAGATCCTCTGACTCAGACCGGTTCTCTCTCATCAAGACAACATCAGCAAAGGTCAACTGGAGCCTCAAATTGCATCAGGACAGTTTAATTCAAATGGGCGAGACATGCAAGTATCAAACTTAGTCTCATTATTTGATACATTAAGTATCCTCACCCCTTTTTAAGAAGGGCGTGTTAGAACTAAACTGATGGTTTGCTCAAGGCTGATGATCTGCTGATAATTCAAACAATGCTTCAGCTCTTGCTTTCCCTTGGTGAACTGTATGCATGTATGTATGTGTATGTTAGAGTAGTGTAAATGTTTAGTCTAGTTAATAAAGTCTTGTTCATATCACACGTAAGGTTGTCCGTGTCTCAAGCTCATATCCGGAGTCACTAATATCGATTTTTGGCTACTTGCTCTTAGTAGTATAAGTAAGAAAGACATTTCCCATGCCCCGGAAATGTACATTTCTATTAATCAATTAATAACCAATATTGAGGGTTCACAGGATGAACTGGGTAATTGGTTGTAATGTTAATGTAGCTACATCAAGTTAATCTGATTAACTGATCCAAATATTCATAATCAATTATAACAAGTTATTACCTCATCTTTTGTGGTCGAAACTGACTGCATCCACACTAGCAGTGTGTGCAGAGTCTGCTGCCTTAAGGAGAGACACACATATGAAATTGATTTTATTTTATAAACTGAGTTTATACAACAGGTCAACATACAAAAACGTAATATTAAGTGCTGTTCATTTTAAACAGTATTTTCAGTATTGTTTGATCTATTTTGCATTTTGAGAAGTATTGCTCCGTTTCAAACTAGCTTCCATTGGGAAAGTGCCTTCATTTTTTGATTTTGCACTCTCATCAATCTTTTTTCGTTATTTTAGATTAAATTTTAGCCATTTTATCTCCCTTTATAGTAAAATTGACCAAGATTAATATGACAAATTTTCCCCCAATTTTTTTTACTGATTGCTACCTTGAGATCACATAACATAATCAAGTTTAATGACGCTTATTTCATTGTAAGTCGTAAGGATGTATTTGTAAGTCACTGTGGATAAAAGCGTCTCCTAAATAATTAAATGTACATTTCGCATCAGACTCATTCAAGTCCTTGATGGTAGACACGCATGTGCATACTATCAGCAACTCACTCTTTTTTAAGTCGGACATTACTGAAACGCTGACTTTTGACTCTGCCTGTCGGTTTGATTCGAGCATTAATAACTGGTTCTTTGGTTCAGTAGCTGGTCTAGTAACTAGTAAGAGTGTGTAGAACTCGTTCATTTCCAATTATTTCTCAGGCTCGTGGCAGGTACACTGGCTCGTCTTTATGAATGTTAATCAAAAGAAAAGCAATTATCGAGTCTCATGAGGAAATATAATCACAATTGGAAAACTAATGTTAGGAATACCAAGTTGTTTTAGTAACATCATGAAGTAAAATGTATACTTATAATTCTAATTCTCAAGACCTTCTTCTGCAAATATTTTTCAATAATTCAAAATAGCACAGAAACAAAGATCTTTGGGTTTATAAATGTTTAATTCGATACCAAAATTGCAGTAGTCTGTACCAACACCAGTAACATTTCATTATTCTTGGTACCAATTTCAGTACCATAGCAAAACCTATTGGAACTATTTAACTATTTTAAAATTAAAATATTTTATAAATTAGTTAATTATTAATGATAATAATAATTACCTGTAAATAATACATTAAAACAGCAAGTAGTCTACTTTTTTTTAGTTAAGTAAACATTTCTTTAAAAAGGTCAAATGAAAATTTAGTATAAATAAACATAAAACAACAGATAAAACAAGTGGCAAGTGTGTAATTCTGTATTCACACTCCAAGACTCAATGTCTATTTTAACATTCAGTATCAAATTATTGTTTCCCCTGTCCGTTGCTATGGTTATCACTGTCAGTCATTGCAGTTTCGGATTCAATCCTACACTTAAATACGTTTATGACAGTGTAATGTGTAATTAGCAGCATGAAAAATACAACTTTTATTCAAATTGCGTTATTTTATGCAAATTGGGTTAACAGAAAGCCCCTCTTGCAAGAACTCCCGTCATAACCAATGAAGCTGCCCACACTGCACAATGAATCTCTTACATTGTGTTTATAATTATGTGTTTATAATTTATAATTCATGAGTGCGTAGAACATAAACTGCCATTTTGAGCGGATTCTGACTAACTTAAACTTAAACATGTCTGATTGGCCACTGCGTTCACAAGCTCAATAGACATGTCTGTGATTAGCTACAATGCTTTAAAAAACACATTGTAAATAGAAACACTCAATGTTTTTCACAGAGCACTCACACAAATACTGAATGCTTGGGCATGTTTAAAAAACAGCGGGTACCGAACTGACATGTACATTTTCAAATTTCAGTACAGGCTTGGTACTGCAGTACCAATACTTTTGACACGAACACTAACACAAGTCAAGTCATCTTCATTTATATAGCGCTTTTAACAATGTAGATTGTTTCAAAGCTGCTTTACAGAGATAAACATATAATTAAGGTAACAGATTTGGCTTTATAGTGGTTTTTGAATAAAGTTATTTTCCAGCTAAAGTTAGTTTTGATTGATTAACTTCCGTCGAAAGGATCATTTGTTATTAAATTAGGGGCCGCTAAGACGACACCGTTCTCTCTACACAGACTTTAAACGCGAACCTGTGAGAAACACTGATGGCGCTCACGTGCGCATCAAGAATTAATGGACTTTATGCACAACTGCACTACTTCCTGAACTTTAGCCAGCTCCTTTGTTTGCTGTCTGCCATTATTGGACAAACTGATTAATCCAGGTGTGTCTGATTATTGTTGTTGGTCAGGCACACCTGGATTAATCAGTTTGTCCAATAATGGCAGACAGGAAACAAAGGAGCTGGCTAAAGTTCAGGAAGTAGTGCAGCTGTGCATAAAGTCCATTCTATAGTTATGTGCGTTTGAATATGTTTGTAATTCTCTACAAACCAAGCCTAAACAAACTACTTGTCCTGCCTATAAATTTGATACAGAATTTTAATTTATTTTATCACTACGGGGTAGATACGCGAATTGTCCACAATGCTTTATCTGTAGAGCGGTAAAGGGATCCTCCATAGGGAGAGGCTAGTTAGACTAGTCACAATAGACAGCAAGTCCTCTGTAATCCTCGGAAAACAGTTGAACTGGCTCATCTTGGGACATTTTTTGGGTGAATCACTGACTTCTGACTCTGCCTAATTCATTCATTTCAAACTGGTTCTTTGGTTCAGTAACTGGTTGCTTCTAACTCTGCATCGGCGTCAACCGTCAAACTAAAGTCCGATTCATTTAGATTTTGTGAACCAGCTCGACCAATTCCTCACTGGATACCGACTCAAAGAACGATTTGTTCAAGAATCGGACTTCACTAGTATCTGGAGTTTCTCCAGTGGGGATGATATCAGCTCTACCTCAGTGGAGTCTCTTTGATGTTTGAGGAATATGCCACCAAACATTCTGGTCAACATCAAAAGGAGAATACAAGTTTTTAATGGTCTTTAGGAGACCAGACTTCTCAGAGGCAGCTTGGGGCTTTGACCTCCAGGAGGCATGTCACAACTGATGCAACTCTTCTATCAGATGCAAATCTTCTATGAGATGGAATGTAACCGGTAATATTTTCAAATCATGACACCAGAAGAATGGAAAGACCATGTCAGAGAAGGTGGTTGTGAATGTGTGTAGCTTTGTGTTAGTTACAGGATCAGAGAATGACACCGTTCCTTTGTCATAGTCCAGGTGAACTCTCACCCTCTCAAGCTTCTCTTTCACAGGAAAAACCAAACCGCTCATCCAGTCCGTACTGCACCCACCAGACACCAGTGTTAAAGAAAACACCTCCTTTCCTCTGGTTTGATGCTGTAGTTACTCCAAGACTCCAGTACAAACTCTCTTTGACCTCCACATCCCAGCGGTGTGTTCCTGAGTTAAAACCCTCTGAACCCAGAACACACGAATACTCATCAAATCTCTCTGGATTATCAGGAAATGGTTGACTGTTCAAGCTCCATCTCACACTGGTCAGATCATCAGACAGGACTAGATGTGACTGAGCCGAGTTTGGATCCAGAATCACAGGAGCTGATGAGACACAATCAACAGATGATGTTCATATAATGATCACGAGTGAACCGTACACAGATTATTATGAATCATGAAAATCATCATATTGATCAAACACATCAGACATTTCCTATCACTGTCAGTGTTGTTATAGTAAACGTACTTGAGAAAATTCTGATTTGCATTTCATGTCAAGAGAAACTGATACTGACAAAACAACTGAACTCTAGAGATCTATATTAATGTACCGTATTTTACGGACTATAAGTCACACTTTTTTTTCATAGTTTTGCTGGTCCTGCGACTTTTAGTCAGGTGCGACTTATATATCAAAATTAATTCATACTGACTGAGATGAACCAAGAGAAAACATTACCGTCTACAGCCGCGAGAGGGCGCTCTAGTTAGCGGAGTTGTTTAGAAGCGACACCGAGGATGAAGAACTCAATGGTTTCAGTGTTGTGGAATGAGATCGGGAGCTTGGTGAACTTGCTTACTGGTAACTTGTTGAACTCGCTGGCGAGTTCTTGAAGAAAATGTGTTAGTTAAGGTGTAACGAACTTTGTGCAACTTAACTTAACTTTGTGTTAGCCTACGTGTCGCCATACACATCAGCATAAATGCTCCTGATAAATTATTTTATTAAAGCATTCACAATCCACTGTTAATTTAACATAAAAGCAAGGCTTTGTGCATGGTTTTCCATGACTCAATGCACGCAAATGCGCTCTCTTAATAATTCTTAAAAAGCTGACATGAGTTCATCGCGATCTCATACATCTATGCTATTATCAATGAAGCTGACTGCACAATGAATCTTTCATAATATCTTTTATAATCCGAGGATTTGCCAGCATGCAGAATTCAGCACTGAACAAAAAGTCAGTTTTGAGCCGTGAGGGGATTCTATCTTAAATGCTTCTGATTGGCCATTGCGTTCCAGAAATCAACATAATGTCTGTGATTGGCTACATCGCTCAACGCTGCAAACATGTTACAAATAGAAACTCTGGCCTGTAAATCGTTTCTATTTTGTTTTAGTTGTTCTTGTTGCTTTTCTGCAACAGATGAATAACAATTTATTCGTTTTTATATGTTTTATTCATAGATATTTCTATTTAATCGTTTCATTCTCCCGCAGCCCGCACACACATAGTGAGTGCATTAGGCTACCGCCCGTGCTTGCTGTCGGCCATCAAATCTAGACCCGCGCCGCACGTCTCTAGATCACGGGCCCGGCCCGAGGATAGCGGCGGGAAATATCGGGCTCGGGCAGAGAATCTAAGCTCTAAACAGGACAGAGTAACGCGGCGGATATCGCACATATACATTTGTTGACGACGTAAGGCGGCGGGCGTGTGTTGCTTTGGCGGCCGCCTTAGTTCCAAAGTGCTGCGGGAAATGCTGTGTTACGTTAACATGCCGGACACCTATTCAGCCTGTTGTTCTGTGTGCTATTGTGTAGCTGAATAATTTGCCTTTCCAGATTACATGTCTGTTCTTGGATTTTGTGAAATAAATGTCCTAAATAAATGCAACATAAATAGTATAATAAATACTCCAGTACGACTTATAGTCCAGTGCGTGTTTTTTTTCCTCTTCATGACACATTTTTTGACTGATGCGACTTATACTCCGGAGCGACTTATAGTCCGAAAAATACGGTAACGGTAAATATCATGTTCATCTCTTGTTGGTGTAGTAGCTCATCTATAATGCTAAAATCAGTTTATCTTCACCCATGTGCCATTTCCACTGTGTGTGTAGCAGCACAGATCTTCTCCAGACTCACTGTTTTGGACGATGTCCTGCATCTTCTTCCAGACTCTGAACGGCAGGTTGCCCAAGTATCGTGGCACATGAATCAAAGCTCCAGAAGCCATCTGTGGATCCGGCTGTGAGATCTGGACTCTGGAAGAACATTCAGGAGTCAGAACTGCAGTGGATCAGAACGAGAGACACCAGCAGATCACTCACCTTTCCATTGAGACTGGAAACTTCTGCAGAAAAAAACACATCATTTATCATCAAGAACTCAATCAATCATTGAATCAATCAATCAATGATGTGAAATCATACCTTCAGAAAGCAGACGTCATTGGCTTTCATCATCTCCTCCATGTCGTTAATTGTGTGTGAAAGATCTGAGATGTGTCTGTCCATCTCCTCCAGAGTCTCCTTCATCATCTGCTTCTTCTGCTCCTCTTCCTCCCTCAGTTCAGTGATTGTAGCTGCTTCTTCATATCTGAGAAACTGATGAAGCTTCTCAAACTGGTTTTTTAATCTGACGCTCTGTGTGCTCAGCTTGAGACTGAAAACAAAATCACATTCACTTCAATCATCTCAAAGATCAGTGGGGAACGGTGGGTTAGTTAACTACAACTTTAACTTTCTGAAGCATTATTAATAACAGTAACATACTGTAAATAATACAGTAAAGAACTGTAAATTCACAGCTGCTCTTGTTTTTCGGCTTTTACAGGTGTGCTGTATAATTTTACAGTATAACTGTAGTTTATGATTTACAGTACTCTTGTAAAATGTACAGGCTTACTGGCAACCGAAATTGCCAGTAAGTTGCTGCAAATTTGACAGCAATTTGTTACAGTGTACTAGTATTGTATTAGTAGATGTTCTTTCTCTGTACTCTAAATACACATAATTCTCACCAGCCTCTCTTCACAAAACAAGTTTTAAATGGCTTTTTAAAAGGATTCATAAGAAAAAAAAAATGAACATAAATGAAGTTTGAGATTCAAATATAACTTACTATAATGTAACATAACTAACTAAATGTAATTTTTTAATCAATTTAACAACCTTAAAGGGGTCATGACATGAGAAATCAAATTTCCCATGGTCTGTGTTGATGTACATTGGCTCGGTTTAGTTACACTCAAAATAGATTGGCCTCTCTAGCGAGATTTCTATTCATCGGTTACTAACGCGACGTAGAGAGTGAAAGACTAAAAGGGTTTAAAAAGGTTAAAGGGTCTAAAAGGGTTCAGTCTGTCACTCTAAGGCCAATCTAGGCCAATCTACTTTGAGTGCAACTAAAACGAGCCAATGCACATTGGCATAAAATAATTGCATCAGCTGCGCTGCATCGCGGCACGAGAATATAATGAGCATATAATGTCTGCTCTCTACAAAGCAGTGTTTTAACTGAACAACTTGCGTCTTTTTAAAGATGATATTCAGCACGTGTGTTTCTGGATGCATTCGTAACCTGCCGCTGAGGGATAGCCACGATAGCTGTGTCACGTGTCTGGGCTTCAAACGCGCTGAGATAGCGTTCGTAGATGAGTAGTGCACCCATTGCGGGAAGATTCAGCGCTTTGAGTGTCGAGAAAAGCGCTATATAAATGTAATGAATTATTATTATTAAGTTGACCATTGCAGAGTTGCAGTCGAGACTCCAATACCTCCAAAGAGGTGGGGTCCCCGTGCCTCTGCCTCGATCTAATGCTTCCCAAAGGGTTACTTCAGGCAGTAGCAGAGGTTATTTGAGAATCACAGTGAGCACACTTCCTTTGGGGAACAACCCCCTAGTAACCCTCACTAATCATGTGCTCTACAGCCAGTAGAGCTGCCACAGGTATGCCCCGGATGTCGATCGCTGCAGCGGAGGGTGAGTCAGACTTATTTGGGGATGACAATAGGGTATATGTCGAACGTCGCATTACGAAACCGGAAAACAGAAGGCATCGCTTCCGGTTCAGGTCTTTTGTATGTGCTTCATGCATTTTTTTACTGTTTTACTCAAGATAACTTAAAAGGAGCGAGCAAAGATGATCATAACCAATGTCCCTCGCATGTGAAGATCGATATTTAAAAGTAAAAAAAAAAAAAATCTTCACACTAACGTTAAGATATTTAAATAGAATAAAACGCCAATAACAAAGTGAGATAGGTAGGTTAGCTGATTACCTTAAAATTCCATAGATATCGGCGTCAGTTCATACGGCTGTTAACACTTTCTATGACAAGCGGATGCGATGAGACCAGGTTTCCGGTTTCGTCATGCGACGTTTGACATATACCCTATTTGTCTATGTTGCCTCCTTCGGGAACCATAGCATTCCCAGAGTCAGATCCAGAGATGATGGCTTTTTCCAGGCCGCTGAGAGGGTCGGGCTCAAGTGGAACCGACCACCGTTTCCCGAGCCCTCGAGGCTGGACGGTTGGTTTCCCGGGGTTGCTCGCGCTAGTACTCAGCGTCACCCCGGTACCTTTCTTTCTGGAGGTGCATGAGGAGCTCACTAGGTCGTGGACGGCACCTTTTACTGCCCGAAACCATCTTGGTAACCCTTACCACCCTTGATGGCAGGGCCTTGATGGGTTAAATGTCAATTTTCCCTGTGGAATGGGCCGTGCTATGCAACTGTGCCCTAACTCCAGCTGGCGGGGGAATCCGTGTCACCCTTCCCGGGCCTGTAAGCATTCATTGGATTTAACCGGCAATGCTTACCTGAGGGCATTGTTTGCAGGTCCACCAGGCAAAAGCACTGAAGGACCTGCACAAGGATGGTCACGAACCAGAAGTTCTGCAAGGTCTCTGGGTCGTGCGATGTCCACATTAGTGGTCCAGGTACGCCATCTCTGGCTGTGTCTGGCCGACATTAGGGAAACCGACAAGGTCAGGTTTCTTAATTCCCTCGTGTCCAAGACCGCGGTTGAGAGCTTTGCCCAGCAGTTCTCAGCCGCCCAGAAATAGACTGAGGCGATTTCAAGTCAAGTCAAGTCACCTTCATTTATATAGCACTTTTAACAATATAGATGGTTTCAAAGCAGCTTTACAGTGATAATAGGAAATTAAAGTAACAGCGATAGTTTTGGTTTTACAGCAGCTCTAGAATAAAGTTATTGTCCATCTAAAGTTAGTTTTTTATTTATTCATTTCCTCACAACAATCATTAGTTATTAACTTAGGGGCTGCTAACACGACACCGTTCTTACAGAAAATCCTTAATGCGATCCGGCCGCTCATTTCACACATCCTGCCCTGGCGGTCCGCTGCTGCTTCCACCCATCCATAGCACCTCAGTCTGCTTGTTGTTCCCCGCCAAACCAGCCGGGAAGCGCAAGGGTAAGAGACCCTATGACGGGCGACCCGGAGATGGAGGGGATTGCTCTTCAGGAGATGGTGACTGAACCATTCCTTCCCCCGGAAGAAGGCTGGGTGGAGAATCTTGTGTTCCGTTTTTGTTTCTGTTCCGCCACTGGCCCCACAGGCAGCGGCACCCAAATTCTCAATAAAAGAGTAATTTCCTCTATCTCCGGGTCCCAAGAGGGCTCAGAGGGCAGTGGAAGGCCAAAATCCTTACCACTCTCCTCCCACTCTTCCATCACCAACGGGCAGCAGTGCGCGGTTTGAGGATGCCACCAAGCCACTCTGCCCAACCGTGGAACCAGGTAAGTGTTGCACAGCACACTCAGACCTCGCTGTGAGCTGCCTCAAAGAGAGAGCCCCCTGGCAGGGTCTCTGCCTTCCTTCTCACTGCCCCACTGTGGGCACGCCTACCGTCCCTTTGCCCGCTTCCACGGTTTCTGAGACCCTGGCTTGCACTCCCCAGTCTGTCTCACTGGCTCATTCGGACCATCAGGCTCGACTATGCGATTCAGTTAGCCCGGCGTCCCCCCAAGTTCAGAGGTTTCCAGTTCACTTCAGTGAAAGCTGTCAATGCTCATGTCTTGCGGGCGGAAATCACAGTCCTACTAGAGAAGGATGGGGTTTTACAGCCCCTACATCATTGTATCCAAGAGCGGTGGGTTACGGACGGTTTTGGACCTGCGAGTCTTGAATCAGAGCCTTCACAAGCTACCATTCAAGATGCTGACGCAGAAATGCATTTTCGAAAGCTTCCGTCCCCGAGATTGGTTTGCTCAACCTGAGGGACGCATACTTTCATGTCTCGATTCTTCTTCGACACAGGCCGTTTTTGTGCTTTGCGTTCAAGGGTCAAGCATATCAGTACAAAGTCCAACCCTTCGGGCTGTCCCTGTCTCCCCGCTACTTTCGTAAGGAGGACCTTGTTCCCATGAAGGAACATGCCGTATGCATTCTCAACGACTGGCTGATACAAGCACAGTCTTGGGACCAGTTGTGCGAACACAGGGACCTGGTGCTCAGTCCTCTCAGCCAGTTGGGTCTTCGGGTCAACTGGGAAAAGAGCAAACTCGCCCCCGTGCAGAGGATCTCTTTTCTCGGTATGGAGTTGGATTCGGGGCGAACAGTCAGCAAGCCTTACAGAGGAACGTGCTCGGTCAGTGCTGAACTGCTTGAATATATTCAAGGGCAGGACGGCGGTCCCAATTAAAATTCTTTCAGAGGCTCCTGGGGCATATGGCAGCCGCAGTGGCCGTGACGCCGATCGGCTTGCTCCACACAAGACCACTTCAGCACTGGCTTCACGGCCGAGTCCTGAGATGGGCGTGGCAGCACGGCACTCACCGGGTGACAATCACACTGGTGTGCCACCAAAACTTCGTCCTCTGGTTAGACCCTTCGTTTGTTCGGGCAGGAGTGCCCCTGGAAAAAGTGTCCAGGCATGCTGTGCTTTTCACGGATGCCTCCGTACAATGGTCATGCAGTTACCGGGGTATGGACGGGTCCCCACCTGAATTGGCACATTAACTGTCTCGAGTTGCTTGTCTTGCTCTGAGCCGTCTAAAAAGGCCACTACAGGGCAAAGATCGGCTTGGACAACACTGCGACTGTGGCGTAATTCAACCGACAAGGTGGTCTAGGCTCCCATCGCATGTAGCAGCTTGCCCGCCATCTCCACCTCTGGAGTCAGAAGCATCTGAGGTTGGTTCGGGTCATTCGTGTCTCTGGGCTGCTCAACTGTGTGGCTGACGAGCTATCATGAGCCTCGCTCCCGGTATAGTGGCGACTCAACCCCTAGGTGGTCCAGTTGATCTGCCGTCGTTTCGAAGCCGCACAGGTAGACCTCCACATGACTCCTTCGGGGAAGGATGTGGCTTCCACAGTGTTCCTTTTCCAATGGAAAGGGTGTTATCCAATAGTCTTATTGAATCGAAACAGCAGTGATGGACTTCTCTGTGTGAGTAGGATGGTTTACATAGGGTGCTGGATGGGATAAGCAAACTGTGGCGCTTTGGTATGGATTCCTATTTGTTGGGCACGCATGACGTAGAGAGTGACTGAAAGGAACCTTCTTAGTTACACTCGAAGTAGATTCAGGGAACCTCCTTCAGGGAACAAGGTTTACATACGTAACTGAGACGTTTCATAGCTTAAAACTTACTCCTCAATATTAACAGAATATTTGAAAAATATCACGCATTTGACAAGCAGATATTTTTTTCTTATTTTTTTTCTACTGTTCTTTCACTTTAGACATAACCAACTTTGTTTATGTAAACCTTGTGTGTATTTGACAGTATTAGAGCAATAAGACTCGAAAGATAACTTAGTCCAGTAACAGGCGCTGTTAGACAGGCTTTTAGTGCATGTGCGCGTCGGCGGGTATAACGTTATTGCGCTCAGAAAAGCGCTCGTTAGAACAGCGCATCAGCAGCGAATGACATGTTTAACCGGCAAGGCTTTAAAGCACATGCAAATAATTAATTTTTATGAACTAGTGTCCCGTTCCTCTGCATTTCATGTGGATATACGTCGCGCTGTACAGTATGTTGAGACGGAGGCGCCAGAACTGCAAACTGATAGAATGCACGATCCTACGATATTTCTTCAAAAGCAGATCGTGGAGACATTTTTATCATAATATTTGACATAATATTTGACGGTGCCGAGGGCCCCTTAGATGTCCTGGGGCCCTGGGCAATTGCCCAGTTGCCCTAATGGTTAATCCGGCCCTGGTCGGAGGACTATGTGTTTGTTCGGAGCATTTTATTTTGTAAACGGGGCAGTGTAATGGAGAGTTTGTAAATAATCTTTTGTTGAACGATGAAGCAGTCACTGTATTGGATCTGACAGCAGCAGCATCACAAACCGCAAGTAAATTATTTTATAATGCTGTGTCTGCCCATGGTTTTATATGGATTATGTTTTCAAAACACTTACTCATAGCGAGTGGCCGTTAGTACTGTTTCATATGCAATGAAGTTTGCCAATCATAACAGTAGCCGTTTACTGACAAGCCTTAAAAGAGCTGCACCTTTAAAAACGTACAATTTCAGACAGAGGGTAAGAATGAAGATAGAAGATAGAAGATGTTTTTTTTTTTTGGTGAGTGTAAAAAACAATATTAACATTATAAGTGAACCTCAAGGACCATATTAAAATAACAAAACAAAAAAAATCTTTAAATTACATGAAATATCTTACGATAGTCAAAGGTGACTTATTTTAGCTCACGTCTTCCCTCAGGTAGATGCATATTGTCAACAGCATATTGAATATTAATCATGTTGTTTGTGCTTGCCTAAAAATGGTTTGCTGAATGCACAGAGTGGAGACTTGACTAACTTGAACGTTAGTCCAGCCCACTTCAAAAGTACCTAAAAATCGGTGGCTTCATTTTACACAAACGACTACATTTTATACACTTACTGTAATACCAATTGAGTATGTCAGACAAACCAAGTCAGATTTTCACATTAAATTTGTGAATATCAAAAGAACCAATCCTCACCTTGATGTGTTGAACTGTTTTCTCAAACTTTGCTTTAATGTTTTCTTTGTGTTTCAGTTTCTCTTGTAAGGGCTTCAGTGCTGTATTGAGCTCCTCCTAGAATTGAAAGTGAAAATACAGAAGATATTCTTTAATATGTTCATGTTACAGAAAATGGTTCAGAGACATAAATTGTTTTACGATATAGCCTACAACTTCTTTGATGCAAGTTTTTATCCTAAGATATGAATCTGTCTTACCTTATATGATGAAACCACTTCACCGATGGGTCTGAATGTGTGATTAACATGTGTCTGTGAAGTATAGCACACTAAACACGCCGGCTGTTTGTCCTCCAGACAGAAGAGTTTGAGTTTCTCACTGTGTAAACTGCAAAGCTCCTCAGACCCTGATGATTGGCTCTCATTTTTCTCCTTCAGGAACGCCTCACACAAGTTCTTTAACGCTAGATTACATGTTGGATCAGATTTTGATCTTCTCCTGCAGACAGGACACTCCTGACCTTTCTTGATTTTCCAGAACTGTTGAAGACACTCTTTACAGACACTGTGACTACATGATAAAATAACAGGAGCGTTGAAGATTTCACGACACACAGGACAGATATAATCATATTCAGATGGTGAATCCATTTTCACCGTTTGAGCTCCAGAAATCTGAACTTTATACTTTCACTTTCTGAATGATGGTTTCAAAAATGAATAATCACAAAGATCTGCTGTCTGGTCAGAAACAAACGTCTCAAAATCATTTAAAGCATTTTCCTTCATTTCCAACTGATCACTGATTTGTCTTTCCTTTTTTTCTTCTTTTTTTGTCAAACACGAGAGTCAGTGTGACAGGAAAGATAATGCGGCACTCTCTTCCTGGTAAGTGTTGCAAGAGGGTGGAGTTTCTGATCATCTACTACGGCATTGTCAGCAGGTCAGATGGCAGTGTCAGGATTTATTTAGGTTAATGTGAACAAAATGCGTTCAAAATGAACCTGAAACATCAAACTCTCAAAAGTTTAATGCTAGAAAACATTGAATCAGCAACATAATAATAATAATAAAAAAGAGAAAGTGTGTTTCATTTATTGCTCTTTATTTGTTGGTGAGTGTATTTAAAGCCAAATAATCTTTATCAAAATGATTCCTTCCCATGCTGATGTTGCAAACACTGTTGAATCGCGATGATTGTCAATGTTCACTAGAGACGCATACTGTCACATTGAAGGTGACCAAACCTTTTTACATTTTACACATTTCTTCATGTAGAAGACAGTTTTATCCAAACTAAAGTGAGGAATACAACAAAGTGATTCGTCTTAAGGAGGCAATAGCCTAACTTACACGAGAAGTGCCAACAAACGAGCTTTAAAAATGAGAAAAGCTAGATGGCATTTTTAGTTTCATAAATTAGAATTTTACTAAACTAACTTACTACAATTCGCTGGAGCAGTGAGGCTGACATACGGATAGTTGATAATTTGGTGTTTAAAAAGTTTTTAAAACATAGGCTACTACAAAACTAATATTACCACAGGAAATCGTCATGGTCATGATCAAGTACAAACGGAAATCTACGTTTATTTTTATTTTAAACCTTACAATTGAAGTTGACAAAATATTAAAGCATTTATTCTGTAGTTTGTCGCGTGGCCAACTTAAAATAAACAAAACTAGATACATTATCTCAGATTTTACCTCAGCCGACCTCACGGAAGAGGACACGGTATATTTAATTGGCCTAGGTAATTAAAAGAATGCTTTCATGTTTACAACTGTAAGCTACAGATCTAAATTGAGATTAAACGTAAAATAGGCAAAAACGATGAACAGACTCAGGATTGATCAATCCAATAGCGCTTACCTTGTTCCTTGTGTCCGTCTGCTGGAAAGTGAATATCATGCGCGTGCGTGCGTAGCCTATAAACAGAACGTGCACGCGCTGCTTTAAAATTAAAACTTTCTCTCGCGAGTCGTGCCCCATTCAAATCATCTCTTTTATTCACAAAGAATAACAATTATGAATAATAACAAACCATTCACGAAGTAAAATCCTTGGTAGATGCAAATTGTCCTTGCTGGCAGATATTTGCAATTGGTAGGCTATATTCAATGTAGCCTAATCTAATCTCCAAGTATGTAGCTAATATCCACAAAAATAAGAGCTATGACAACATTTATTAATTTACTTTGGTAAATTAGTAAACTAATTAGTAAATGTAGTAAATTAATCATATTACCTTGATGGAATATGGTACTTCTCAACATTTCAGAGCAAGAACATTTTGAAAACTTGCTGGATGTCATTCAGTGTAAAATCACTCATATTAGACGCTGCTAAAGCAAAGCACTGAATTATTCTGACAAGAGTGGAGAATCTCAACTGGAAACACAGAAGTTTAGTCAAATCAAACACCTCAGACCTGCGCGCATGGAAATATGACCCATCATAAATAAACCATGTGAACTTGGTTATGTAATGTATACAATTTTACCTCACAATCCATAATCACTAACTTTGAATAATCTTGTGCTTGTAACACTCACTTTTCCTGCACATGAATTATACATTTTAAACCATATTCGAAACACATGACAATATTTCCGATAAATAATAGACCCATTTACTTTGATCATCAATAACGAACGTGAAATATTGGGTTCAGAAAAGAGAAAAAGAGAAGACATACAATACCATTCATTTATTCAAATAAAAACAGATACTAAAATAATTAAACATAATTCATAAAATAATGTTCATAACATAATACAATGATCAAAATGTTTACCGTTTCATTTTCTTGTATAAACAGTGAATTAACGCAAGAATAAAACAAAAAAAAAGACAAAAATAACACTTCTGTGCTCATCTTATTGAAGTTCTGGACGAATCCTGCATGCAGATCAACAGCTGAAAGACAAACCGTCCTGATCGCTGTCTAACAGATGAAACGTTTATTCAGTGTACGAACAGAAGGAACACTAACCAACAGCAGTTCAAAAGATCCAGACTCACTCCGGAGTCAAACTAATGTATTGAACATCATCACATGAAGTAAAAGAGCCGTTCATTAAACACACACCGTGTTTCGGAGTTCAGTCTGGAGGTTAACGTCTTTCAGCTTCATTAAAACATGTGAACACTCATCAGGACCTGCGGTAACTCTCACCTGATCAAACTCTTAGACACAGTACAAATGTTTGTTTTATTGCTGAAGCAGGAAGTTGTAAATCCCAAAGTTATTGTCATTTGGAGAAATCAGCATGTCGGCTCTGGCTTTGTCCAACGTCCAGCGCAGAAAATCCCTCCGTTTGTGCCACTCCTGAAGCTCCTCCTCGCTGTGAGCGAAGTCACAACTCATGCCATCAGCACAACCATCATCAAACCTGTCAATCAAACACCACAGCCAATGAGGACAAAGATCACTGCTAATTAAAAACCAGCTTCACTGATCAAACGACACGTGACTGAGGGGCTGTTTGCAACTAAAAACGTAAAGCGTTTTAGCCGTTCGTTTACACGACAACGGCGTTTTGGGCGCCTGAAAACGCAAAGTTTTGAAAACGTGTTTCAAAGTGCAAGTTTTTGAAAAAGGGTTCTCCGTGTAAACAACAACAAAAACGCGAATCTCTGAAGACGATGACGTCATGCACATGCGTATTACGTGTTGTCTATAGTGTTTCATCGCCATCTAGTGGCCTGGCAGCAGAATGCAGCGTTTTTAGCCGTTTTCGCGGATCGTTTTGACAATGGTGTCGTCTGTACGCGGAAAACCTTAAAGGAAAAACTTCTCAGTTTTAAGCACATCGTTGTCGTGTAAACGTGCCCCGAGTAACAATTAATATTAATTCACTATCAATATTGAATATTCAAAATAATATAATTTTGTTACTTTGGTTATTCAAACTAATGGCAGCTGAGGGCAGCTGGTTTACTCTGACCAGTCGGAGGAATCCTTGATGATGTTCATCGACTTAAAGAAAACTTATGGTGGTGTACCTGGGACAGATGGAGAAACAGGGTCCAGGGAAGCGATAGGACCAGGTCAGACTCTCGTCCTCTCCCTCTCCGCTAAACACCCGGAGCTTGTGTCTCTCCGAGGAGATGTGCTGCTGCCACTGCCGATCGCTGTTACTGTGTTTGCCACACAGAGGGCAGTAGAAGCTGTCCTGCTACACCAACAAACACACCCCATTAGCACACGTGGAGGACAGTAGACATGAGAACGGCAGGAATAAACACGTACCATCAGCTCTGCAAAGTCCGTCGGCATGGTGATCTGCTTCTCTTCTATTGGCTGAGGCGGCGAGGTGCCATCTGACGCTCTGTTCTGATTGGACAGCCAGACGTCAAACACCTGCTGGACGTCTGTGACTGCAGCGGAGAGCATGTGAACGCAATTAAACCAATCAATCATTCAGACTATAGCCCATTTCACACAGCAATCCCAGTAAATTACCGCGAAGTTACCATAATGACTTTACCGGTAAATACTGAAGGTGTAACAATATATCGCAATACAAAAATTCAACAATATGTATTGTGAATATTTCACCCAAAATATAAATTACTAAGAGAAAAAAAAAATCAAGTTTTCAGAGTTGTCAGTTCTACATTAAGCTACTATATATAATATTGAATATAATGTATAATAATGCAATGGGGAATATTTGTGTCCCCTGATAATGCCAAATGTCTGATGTTACCAGTAAAAAGTGGCCTACATTATTTTAAATATATCTAGTCAGTGAAAGAGTGCAAACATATTAGTCTAAAATAATTCTGTTTTCAGCTTCAGAATCATGAATATTGTTATTCTGGTGTCTCTATTGTCCAGTGCGTTGAGTTTCCAGCACCAAGTCCAAGACTATTCATTTACACACACAATGCAACACCAAATTTAGCATTTTAATCAACAGGAAATCTTTTGTTGACCTTTTATCTAATGTCTTGGAGTATCACAATAATATCGTATCGTGAGTTCAGTATCGTGATATGTATCGAATCGTGACATGAGGGTATCGTTACTCCCCTAATAAATACACAAATACAACAATAAATGCACACAAACAACAGCGTTCTGGCTTTTTACCGGTATCAGCTCCAAAATACCAGTAAATTCTGTGATGTCAGTAATCGCAAGTGATCTTTAAACACTGCACCGTTGTCTTCACCCACACATATGAGGAGAAGCGCTTTAGTTTCACTATCTGCTCAATTTGACAACATTTTTTGATGTCTGAGTGACAGGCATGAGGAGATGATCAAACAGGACATGTGTTTGCTCTTAAAAACACGAGACACGCATAAAAGCATCCAAATGCAGAGCGCAGCGCTGATGAACGGAAAAGAAAGCTGAGAAAGCTGCGAGACGTGGTGCAACGGTCATATTTACATAGAAAAGCGTTAACAAAGCGTCGAGTAATCACATCATCTCCATAAGAACTTTATGATTATGACTTCTTGCGTCAGTGCGTTCTGGCCTCATGCGTGATCATCCCAGTAATCGTCATTCCTTCATTTACCAGTAAACCAGTAAAGAGTGAAAGGTATTTAAAAGGTGTTCAGAACTTATTTTTGCTAACTAGTCCTAGGTTTTTTGCGAGTGCAGTCCAAATATCAATAATTATCACACAACGTTTTGATTCATCACCATAACGGCATGCCGAAAACGCACAAATTGGGAATGAACGCATACTTGCTTACATGGCTTTAACTCTTGAACAGAATGCGATAATTTCACCAAACTTGGTGAATAAAAAGTGTTTTGCTTGACCACTGCTTGGTGCTAGAAAATAAAATAAAAAAACAAACAAACATGAAAACGGTCTATGGATCCAATGGTCCGACTTACTGACGAAAATTGGCTTGCAATGTCTTTGTCCAAGGTGCCATCATTGTCTATAAAGACTATATGACGTCTACTGTCTATAAAGACATTCGCATATGTTTAAAAACATGACTGGCACCAATCCACTCTCATCAGTTATTAAACAAGGTTAACAAGGCCTATCAGAATGAAAAGTTGTGGGCCTGTTTGACTCTTGAAACTTGAGGAGGGAAAAATGAGCCACTGAGGAATTATCATGTTTTACGTGTTTAAATGATTGTATATTATGTTTCACACATACCAAAGCGCCGAGTAATCGCTCAGCGCTTACTCTGCGCTTGAGGAGAATGAGGAGATGTTAGATCTCCTCATTCTGAACAACTTTGCAGGTAAATCAAATATTTTTCTCAGAAAAACTGCAATTTGTTCCCCAAAGTGTGTGAATTGAGCTTCAGCGCATGAATTAGCATCAGTGTCGACTGTGTGTTTGGTTAGACGCTCACAGCCGTTGTTCTTCATGTACGTCCACAGCTCCTTCTCCTCCGGACTGTGAGCGAAAGAACAGTTCCCGATGTAATGACATTTACGCTGCTTCAGCACATGGATGCAGATCTGTGGGGAAACATTCAGTGTTAGACGCCAAGAGCTCACAGTTTCTTATTAAATAATGTTTCAGCAGATTGACTGTTAGACTTGGTATTTCACTAGTTTTCCTTGACTAATATAGTATGGAGGACCTTGAGTTTATAACAGTACAAGTTAGGGCTGCCCTCGACTAAAGATTTTTCTAGTCGACTAGTAGTTGTTCTTTTAAGCCATTAGTCGACTAATTGCGCATTTATATTAATCAGCGCACAAATTCAAACATAAAGCTTGCCACAGCGCACCGGCAAACGTAATGTTTATGAATGTGTCGTGAAAAAAATGTCATCGCGATATCAGTGATATAGCGACGCGATGACGTATGGCACATTACCGTTCCCTCGAGCGCACAACAACAACACCTGTCTGAGAGTAAGAGCAGCATGTCAGCCTCCGACGATGATTTAGTCTTCTCTAAATGATTTCTCTCTCGTCTCTCAAAATATGTTGCACAAGGCAAGCGTCGAGCGCTGCAGGCGGCGATACCACACGTGAGGACTTACATGACTGAATTGTCACCTGCACAATCCCGCCATCAGTGCATTGTAACTAAAGTTTATAATTTTCATGCCTTAAGTCTTATCAGTTTAAACATTCAAGCGATCCAGCACTCTGACAGATGGTTTCTCTCTGCGGCTGCAGTAAAGCCGCCTCACAAACAGCTCGCGAGTAACAAGTTATTTTTTTGCGGATTATATCGCTTTAATGGGGAAAACGCAAAATTGTGTCAAAATTCCGGTCTTGGTAAGTATACTCGTAAACACAGTCGGTTATGTATAAAACACATGTGACAGACAGTGTAATGAAAACAGCAATGGATCCGTGCGCTAGCTAATGAATGAGAATTAACAGCCTATGCATTTAATTTAGTCAGGAATCAGAACTAAAAGACTGCAATTTTACATTTGATTACTTTATTAAGTTTCTGTAGGATTTCTGAATTCTATTGTTAGACTACCCAAAACATTGTATTTGTATCTATTATTTTGTATACATTTGTACTACTTTTTTCAATTTAATTCAAAGATTGAAATCAAGCATCCGTGTGTTGTGTAAACTCTTAACAACAAAATGAAAGTTTGTCTATTGTCTATATAGAAAAATTGTCTATATCGTCATAAATATCATTATCGCAAATATTCTTGAAATATCGTGATATAATTTTGAGGCTATATTGCCCACCCCTACTGCCTAATAAAAGCAGACATTCGTCTAGGTTAACATTAGAGCAAGCAGACTTGTAAAGTGCTGTTACATATATGTTTCAAGTGATATATTTGAGGTCGATAAATGATAGTAGAATGTTTGGATTTCATGCCGTAAACGATCTGTCCGTTACAGCTTGCGTGATTTCACTACCTCTTCAAGTGTTTTTTAGTTTTTTTTTACTAAACGACTAATAAAATGTTGGTCGACTAAGACTCTTCAAGTCGACTAATGGTTAGTCGACTATTAGGGGTCAGCCCTAGTACAAGTATATATCATATGTGACCCTTCACCACAAAACCAGTCACAAGTCGCACGGGTATATTTGTGGCAAAAGCCAACAGTATGGGTCAAAATTATAGATTTTTCTTTTATGCCAAAAATCATTATGATATTAAGTAAAGATCATGTTCCATGAAGATTTTGTAAATTTCCTTCCATAAATATATAAAATATTTATTTTTGTGAGTGAATGCAAAAAAATCGCGACCATAAATGTAGAATTTTAAAGGCGATTTTATTGTCCTATCCTAACAAACCATACATCGATGGAAAGCGTATTTATTCATCTTTAAGATGGTGTATACATCTCAATTTAAAAAAATGGACCCATGTGACTGGTTTTGTGGTCCATGGTCACATATATAGAATAGTACAGAGTCCAGCGGGTCAACTAACCTCATCTGTGCATCAAACAGAGCAAACGAGTTGTTTTCACTCACGTCGTATTGCTGAGGAAAGGTTTTGGCGTAGGGCACAGGCCTCACTGAGACCCACTTCTTCCTCTCGTGAGACTTGACCAGTAAAACCCTCCTGTCTTTGGTCCAGCTGAAGCGAGGCAGACAGAAGAAGAGAGTGAGACGGGGTGGTGTGTGTGTGTTCAGTCTGTGTGTGTGTGTGTGTGTCCGTCTGCACCTGTGTCGGGCTTTAGCGGTGCAGTACTTCATCGCTCGGTCCGGTTCGCTGACCAGCGCGTCTCTCCAGCACTGACCGCACACAAACTTCAGCATCAGCTCCAGCTCGTGACCTTTGACCTCAGTTGCGTCAGCACTTCCTGTTCCCTGCACCTTCCCATTCGTCTGCTCTGCTCTGATTGGACTTTTTGATTTGGCAGCAGTGATTTTGTTTGGTGATCGTGACGCCACAATCACAGGCTGATGAAGAGAGACAGAAAGAGTTGATCACTACAGGCATTATAACACAATCTATGCATGTACTACTTAATGCGGTTTACTAAGTTAGTCATCACTAGCACTAGCGTTCACAGGGATCAAATCTCTAACACTACGCATTTCAAGGATAATTCACCTAAAATAAAATATGAAAAAAATCCCATGAGACTCACGCCGTATTTGAGCAACGTGAAAAGTCAAGATTTTCACTAAATAATAAATCACATTTAATTTATTCTCTCACATTTATCTACTTCCAGAAGAGTTGGAACTCAATTTCATTAATGACCATTTATCATTATTTACTTACCCTGGTGCTCTTCTAAAGTTGTATGACTTTCTTTTGCAGAGCACAAATGGAGAAATGGTATGTTTTATTGGCCTTTACAGGTATCAAAGGTGCATTGTGTAATATTTAGAAGGATCTGCTGACATAAATGTAATATCGTATACATAACTATGTTTTCAGTGGTGTATAAAGACCTTACATAACGAACTGTTATGTTTTTATTACCTTAGAATGATCCATTTCTATCTACGCACACCGCGGGTCCCCTTACATCGACATGTTTCTACGGTGGCCCTGAACGGACAAATGTTTCGTCACTATGTTGTTCTTCGTGCAAAGATCTTGCTAAAGTCAGTGAATAAAACACTGATGAACAAGTAACAATAATATTCGCAATAACATATCGTTTTACTGAATTATTAAGTAAACCTAATTTCCTCATTTATGTTTGTACAGAAACCTCATTGCTTAACTGGCTACTCTCTGCTGTCTCAGACTACGACATCACTTCCTGTCGGCCACCGTAACTTCTGTTGGGTGCAATTCGCAACCTCACCACTAGATGCTGCTAAAAATTACACACTGCACCTTTAAGGTAAATTGTCATTAAAACACTGAATTATTTAGTTGTTATAATGAAACATCAATGTTAAAAGACCAGAAATAAAATAGAGCAAAATATTAAAAGCACAAATTACCGTACTGATCTAAATTAAAATCTAATAAACATGTTTTGACAAGCAAGAGAAGAACATTTTCTCAAACAAGTCATACAACTTTAGAACAGCACCAGGCTGAATACATAATGATTGATAACTATTTAATAAATACTTTGAGATTATATTAACGTTATGTAATAATTGAGAAGAGACTCACACGCTGTTTGTTCCAGTGTTTTATGGACTCCTGCACGATCTCTTCATGGCTGATTCCTAAACACAGAGAGATGAAGAGTTTATCTGATGTAATGCAGAACCTGACACATAAAACATCCAATACTTGGGCTGGTATTGAGATCCGAACCACAATTGTTCAGCAGCAAATACAGATATACAAGTGCTGCAAAACATTTCATGAATGGGTCAATGAGAAAAAGACTATTATTGTGATATATATATATTTTCTTTTTTATTATTACATTCATAACTGATGTCTTAATTGTCATTATTAGTAGTATTACTGTCATAGTACTATTTATTTTTATAAAGTATTCATTTGTTTTATTATTATTATTACCACTCTCTTGTAAACTAAATTTGAAAAGAGAGAAAACAATCCTGTCAATCATTATTGTGCAAAAACTCGTTTTTAAACTCTCAAAGAAATGAACAATATCAAACATCACAACACACTGTGAACGAATAAATTCAGATCATTTGTATATTTAAACCTTTGCTCTATTTTTTAATCATTTTCTATTTTAAATTGTTGGTCTATTTAGTATTTATGTTTCATTGTAACAGTAAAATAATACCGTTTTTTATGACACTAAGTGTCAAGTCTTGTAATAATGCTGAAAAGTCAATAAAACATCAAACAATAAAACAAGTGAGCTACATATGAAGTATATACAGATACTCGACTAAAATAATGTTTTTTGTCCCACTCCAAATATCACTTTGTGCATTTTGTTTAGCTTTTTTTGTGAGATCTCCAATGTGTGTGTGTGTACCAGAGTATCTAATATGTGTGTGTGTGTGTGTGAGATCTCCAGTGTGTGTGTGTGTGTGTGTGTGTGTGTGTGTGTGTGTTTACCAGAGTCTCTAATATATGTGTGTGTGTGTGTGTGTGTGTGTGAGAGAGAGAGATCTCCAGTGTGTGTGTGTGTGTGTGTGTGTGTGTACCAGAGTCTCTAATATATGTGTGTGGTTGTGTGTGTGTGAGAGAGAGAGAGAGATCTCCAGTGTGTGTGTGTGTACCAGAGTCTCTAATATATGTGTGTGTGTGTGTGTGTGTGTGTGTGTGTGTGTGTGTGTGTGTGTGTGTGTGTGTGTGTGTGTGTGTGTGTGTGTGTGTGTGTGTGTGTATGTATGCGTGATCTCCAGTACGTGTGTGTAACAGAGGCTCTAATGTATGTGTTTGTGTGTATGTGTGATCTCCAGTGTGTGTACCAGAGTCTATAACGTGTATGTGTGTGTGTACCAGAGTCTCTAATGTGTGTGTGTGTATATGTGTGTGTGTGTATGTGTATGTGTATGTGTGTGTGTGTGTGTGTGTGTGTGTGAGATCTCCAGTGTGTGTGTGTGTGTGTGTGTGTACCAGAGTCTCTAATGTGTGTGTGTGTGTGTGTGTGTGTGTGAGATCTCCAGTGTGTGTGTGTGTGTGTGTACACCAGAGTCTCTAATGTGTGTGTGTGTGTGTGTGTGTTACAGAGTCTCTAATGTGTGTGTGTGTGTGTGTGTGTGTGTGTGTGTAACAGAGTCTCTAATGTGTGTGTGTGTGTGTGAGAAAGATCTCCAGTGTGTGTGTGTACCAGAGTCTCTAATATGTGTGTGTGTGTGTGTGTGTGTGTGTGTGTGTGTGTGTGTGTACCTGAGTCTCTCTGCAGGATCCAGATCTGCAGTTCGATGAGCGAGTGAGCGAAGCAGCAGCCGTCCTCCCTCTTGCAGCCGACACTGAGCTCGTGACGGCACACGTCAAACTGACAGTGAGGACTCAGCGCTCGGATCTTACTGTAACTCACAGCGCTGCTCTTCACCACGTGAACCAAACACCTGAACGACAGAGAGAGACACACACAGAGATGCTTTAACTAGAATATATAAACACGGATGGATGGATGGATGGATGGACAGACAGTTAGATATAATGATAAAAAAAAAATGTATGGATGGATGGATGTCAAAATTACCGACTTCAGTACTAAGTCGGTACTTAAATTAGAAAAATGTGGCCTAATACATCCGCTGCTTTTAAGAGCTCCTGTGTAAGCGTTCGGTGAAGAGTGTCAAAGATGTCATTGTTGATGATTGTAGCCAATCAGAGACATACATGTTGAGCGCATGAACACAGTGGCCAATCAGAGGTGTTTAAGAATCTGTTCAACAGCGCTCAAAATGCTAGAGGGAAATGCTGGTGTCGTCACATTTGTACATTTCAGTACTGCTGACTAGATGCGTTTGACAACACTAGATGGATGATGTTCTCACGTACTTCTTCTTGTCGAACTGATGTTGTGTTTGTAGATTGGCACACACAGCTGGATTCTCCTTCCAGCGTCTGCTGATCATTCTGGGTTTACAGTCAAAACAGGCCTGATGAGGGACAGACATGTGTGTCAGCATCACAACAGAGACACACACACAGAGAAGCGTTAGCCATTCGAAACACACGACTCAACATCCACAGCACTGAACCAGGTCATTATTTACACTTTTACAGAATAGCTTTACCTAGATACATATTTATCTGTGTAAAATTATGTCACTTGCATGATATAAAGTGTAAGTGCTCTAGAAAAAGCTGGTTTGTCCTACATAAGGGTCAGTGCTCATTTTTAATTAAAGTGATCATTAACAATGTTTTTTTTATTTAGTCAATAATTATATATATAAAAAAATAATAATCACACAACAATACTTAAATGCATTAATTAAAACATGATGTTGACAAAATATGACAAGCAAAACAGGGCAAAATATTAATAATGAACAAACTATTTTTTGGAAGAAGAACTTCTAGAATCAACAAGAATGTTTGGAAATATCAAATCATAGTCAATATAATGTTATTATATCTTATTTCAACAGATTAAGTTAACAAAACAATATGTTTGTGTTGATACACCTTTAAATGTCGATTCAATTAATGTAAAGGGTTTGAATATTTAGTTTTATTTTGCACTCGTCAAAGAAATGTTTTCATTGTCTACAATTAGATGCAAATTTAGCTTTTGTTAGTTTTATAGTAAAACTGACTAATATTAATGAATATGACAATAACTTTTTGACTAAATGTGAAGGACAAAAACTATAGCTGAAAAAAAAAAAAAATGTTTTTAACACATTTTAAATAAATTAATCATTTGTTATTCTTAGCTATTATTGTTATTTTTTATTCTTAAGCATCTCTCGTGATTATTTATTTTATTTTACAAATCCTTTTTGTGTAAAGCACTCACTGTATATCAGTAACACCCCATTATAGACTCTTTCAACTGAGGAATAAATCTATCAGTAAAAATCTCAAGACTGGTATCGAATCGTAAAAATTTTCACCACAAATTGTGTGTGTGTGTGTTGTTACCTCACAGAGGAACATGAACATGCCCGAGTGCATGTTCAGGAGTGTGATGACACTGAGTGCTTGTGTCCCATTGGCCGCCAGTGGATTGAAGAGCAGCTCTCGGACCAGTAAGCCCCGCCTCTCCTGCGTCCACACGTCGATCTCTTCTTGACAATATGCAAACGTGCAGCCCTCACCGTACTTACACACCCGAGTCTCCAACACCTCTATACACACACAGAAAAATAATACCATTAATCAAGGTACTAGTTAGGCTTGCTACGATAGTCGGTGTTACCAGTGTTCAGAAGCAATTGAAGTTACATCACTTTCCCAGCGCAGCACCGCCCCCCCACCGTCGATTTTTATATTTTTTTTAAAATAAAATCATTTAGTTCAGTTAGCAAACAGTCACTACAATTAAAAACTGAACGTGTCTGCTGAATAAATCGTGAGCTGAACGAGTCGCAGCACAGATCAGCAACAGGAGTCAGATTTCATTCATCACGAGAGTGAGAAACTGACTGACAAGATGATGGAACAATATTTGGTGTCAAAGCGAAATGTAAAAGCGCCTATTTAAGCCAATTTGTCAATGTACTGTTTTGTTGTTGTGTTTTTCATTAAGAATAATAAGCTAATGAATTCAAGCAATCCGCACCCAAATTTGTGCAAATTTGAAAGTGAAACTAAAATGCGCACGGCCACACGCGTCAACGGGCGGGAGCTTTTAAAACACTTTCGCCTTTAAGTTAGCGATTTAAAAGCCCCCGCCGGTGATACCGGTATTCTCACATGTCAATTAACCGGTGGGAAAATATCCTCACATCACATCCCTAGTACTCGTTAATTAAATCACTCATGTGACGCACCTCTGCAGAGCATGAAGGCGGCCTGGAAGTTGTTGCGAGTTGGGCGGGGCCGGATCCGCCTCCAGGGTGAGTTAGCTCCGCCCCCCCGCCGGCACAGCAGAAGATCCTTCTGACAGCTGTGGTTCACATCAGACCTGAGCTCAAAATCCAGCACACCTGGACCTGAGAGAGAGACACACAGACACATGATGTAAAGCCAAAGTTGGGAGTTACGAGAGTTACGTAATCAGATTACTTTCAAGTAACTAGTAAAGTAGCATTACTTTTACATTTACAACAGAATATCTGATAGCTCTCCTGGCCCCATGTTGAGTGAAATCAGATGAGAGAGATAGATGGACAGATAGATGAGAAATAGATAGATGGATAGATGAGAAATAGATAGATGGATGGATAGATGGATAGATAGATGGATAGATGAGGGATAGATAGATAGATAGATAGATAGATAGATAGATAGATAGATAGATAGATAGATAGATAGATAGATAGATAGATAGATAGATAGATAGATAGATAGATAGATAGATAGATAGATAGATAGATAGATAGATAGATAGATAGATAGATAGATGTGAATCACCTGTAGAAGTGAAGCAGCTGCTGCAGGCTTGAGCAAATTCATGTGTTTGTTCCAGTGGGTTCTTGGACAGACAGGAAAGTGTGGAGGTCACATGACCGTTTCTCTGTAACACACACACCCACACACACACGTTAAACAGAGATGCTCTAATGTGTTCATATCATCAGCAGTCAGAGACGTCACACTCACCAGATGAGAAGAGTTTGTCAGTTTGACCGTCGGCAGAAAACTACGACCGACATTCCCACCTGACAGAGACAAACACACACAGCAGAAATAATTTATTTGTTCCCAGTCTCTGGAATGGGGAATTTAACAAGTGCTATTTCTAGAGATTAATAAAATCTTATAAGTCATATGAATGTAATTTGTCTAAATCTCCCAAGTTCAATATATCAAACCAAGTAGAAGAATATAACGATCACAAATGCAAATGCAAATTCATTGCTTAAAAAGAGCAGAAACCTTGAAAAACATTAAGATCTTGAAACTTTGGGAATCACAAATTTTAATTATTTTAAATGTATTTGCAATAACTTTAGTAAACTATTTTAATATCTCGACACTACTAGTTTCTGTAAATAAAAGGTGACGTTGCACCTTCATGTCTGCTAACTCTCATTAGAGTATTATACGACTGGTCGGGTTAGAATAAGTGGACATGTAGTTGCAAAGTTACTTTTAGTCAGTAGAGTGGTCAAAAGGGACCATCAAAATAAAAAGTGTTACCAAATAAAATATCTTGTAGGTAATACACGTACAACTCTTGTAAAAATCATGGACCTGACAGCAGGGGTGGGCGATATAGCCTCAAAATTATATCACGATATTTCAAGAATATTTACGATAATGATATTTAAGACGATATAGAAGAAGAAAAAATTGTTTTTATTGGTGATTGCAGCCAGCAGCATTTATTAGTGCAAACAAAATGAAGGGCATTTCCATCCTTTTCCTACGGTCACTGATGACAGAATAGCTCATTCGAAGCGTGATCTATCGTCATAAGGTGGCAGCAGCAGCATTATGGTGCAATAGTGACAGTCACACAGCATTAGTCAAATGTAAGCAAAGTAAAAAAAAGTAGCCTTGGTACAAGTTAGTAGTGTTTTCCCAGTATATTTTGAGTAAAAGTATAACATATAACTCCTTAACATTTTAGTTTAACAATAAGTAATTTAACCTTGTAACTCTTCAGGAGCCTGCACAATATTGTCACCTGACCTAAAATGTTAAGTACAAATGTAAACAAACAGCAGCAATCCAAATAAACCTTCAAAATGGATTTATTGCTATTATGACACTTAATTAATTTAAGCAGAAAATCTCAAATGGAGATCGCTAAACTGCAGGTTACTCGTTTGTCATGTTATCATCCGTGCTTCTTTGAGTGTAGAGAGAGAGCGCGCGCAGGGTTGCCAGATTGCAAAGATTACGGTAAAGGTGAGACGTGCAACCAGGTAACACACAGGATCCATGGCCGGTCTAAATTATCCAGATAGAAATGTGTTGCCCGTTCTCAATGAGAAAGTGCCCAAGCAACATCACTCGGCAACATTGCTCAAAAAGTTGCCTCGAGTATTATCACATTGAGTAAAACACCGGGAAGAAGTCGTGTTCTTTTAACAGAAAAGCTCTGATTGGGGGATTTAAATAGTTGAAATTTGGCAACCGCACACATGAATGCTCGTAAAGCAGCCTGCCATGTTTTTTGTCAGAGTGATTTTTGTCAAGTTTTGATTTTTTTAACTACATGTCGACTTGTCTTTCGTCAAGGATATTGCATGTTTATTTAGTCACAGTTATCATTTAATGACGTTGGTGTTATCTCGTCTTCGCCTTGTCTTATCATTGTTGTCAACACACATTTTTCGTCATAGATTTCGCTAACGAAATGAACACTACCAGTAGATGCTGGTTAGCTTCTACAGGGTATAACAGAGGTGCGCTCACTCAGTTGGTTTAGTAAGACTGCCACAAAAAGAGGACAGTCATGCCCTGGGACATATTTTTCATATCACAGCCTTTTATGATTAGCTAATCGCAACGTTTTAAATCGTGATTGCGATTCGATTAATCGTTCTGACCTCTTGTAATCAGACCACTTCCATACCATTTAAGTAGCGCCCCTTTTAGGTACCGAATCATCGTCGGAGGCTGACATGCTGCTCTTACTCTCAGACAGGTGTTGTTGTTGTGCTCGCTAGGGAACGTTAATGCGCCATACGTCATCGCGTAGCTATATCACTGATATTGCGATATGACACTTTTTTTATCATGTAAAAATGTATACCGGTGTTATCGTGGACGGTATGATATGGCACACCCCTACCTGGCAGACTGAATTCAGACAGCGAGTCGAGCACGTCTCCTCCCACCACCAGAGGGCGCTGCAGGGAAATAGCGTCTGTGGAGGAACAGATGGAGTCTAATGCGTCCAGGCTGGAGCAGGAGTTCATCTCAGTCTTAGTGAAAGAGTCCAGCGAGTTCAACTGACTCCCGACGGAGGAGAAGAACGCGGGAGGAAGACGAGGAGACGCAGACGAGAAACACACCAGACCGGTGGGAACGACTCCACTCTGAGTGCGAAACAGGGAAAGATTCAACTGATAACTTTTAAATTGAACTAAAATAAGCTATATCACAGCTATATCATTTCATATTCATTAGGGGTGTAACAATATATCGTAATACAAAAATGCCACAATATGTATTGTGGATAGGTCACCCAAAATAAAAAATACTGTGTTAGAAAAAAAAAAAAAAAAGTTTACAGAGTTTGTGTCAGTACTACATTAAACGACTAATATATATATATATATATATATATTGTTAAAATATAATGTATAATAATGCAATGGGGGAATATCTGTGTCCCCTGATGATGCCAAATGTCTGATGTTACCAGTAAAAAGTGGCCTACATTATTATAAATATATCTAGTCAGTGAAAGAGTGCAAACATATTCGTCTAAAATAATTCAGTGTTTTCAGCTTCAGAATCATGAATATTGTTATTCTGGTGTCTCTATTGTCCTGTGCGTTGGGTTTCCAGCACCAAGTCCAAGACTATTCATTCACACACACAATGTAACACCAAATTTAGCATTTAAATCAACAGGAAATCTTTTGTAAACCTTTTATCATAAGTCTTGGAGTATCGCAATAATATCGTATCGTGAGTTCAGTATCGTGACATGAGGGTATCGTTACACCCCTAATATTCATATGCAGCGCACCTGCGGTGTGTCTTCCTCTTTGGACATGCAGTCCAGCAGACGGTCCAGCTCGTCTCCCATCAGGTCGTTGTCCTCCAGCGGCTGAGACACGGGCACCGACAGACCCAGGGCCTCGTGGGAGTCGCTCACAGGGACCGGGGCCGGTAACACAGGAGACCAACCCGCTATCGAGGAGGAGACGACAATACTGAACACACACGCAAGATCAACAGCAGAACTTAACATGAAACACTTGCGTACTGAACGATCGTACTGACGTATTCAACATATATTGAGACATTATGCCTGACATACTTTGTATTACACTGTGTATTGAGATGTTATTTTTTACATTTTTATTATTACTACCATTTTCTTGGGTGGGGGCAATATTTTTTCACTATTCTCCTGTATCTGTATCCTGTTGATATTGTAAAAGTTACAACTGTGCACTACAAACTGTATGAAGTATGTGTGTCTCTATCATTATTTCAGAAATAAATGATTATGTTGTATTTTTTATTTAGATTTTTTGTAAAATCACCTGAACTTTTAGCAGTCAGATAACATCATGGGTCAATATTTTCTTTTCTAAACAGTATTTCTCACAGTGCGCTTAAATGTTTAAGTCTCTTCTGTTTATCAAGACTACATTTATTTGATCAAAAATACAGTAAAAACAGTAATAATGTGAAATATGATTACATTTTAAAATAAGTGTTTTATGTGTGAATATTATGTTAAAATGTAATTTATTCCAGTGATCAAAGCTGAATTTTCAGCATCATCTCGTCTTCATTGTCACATGATCCTTCAGAAATCATTCTAATATGATGATTGGACCATTTTTTTTTACATTGATAATAGTAAGAAATATTACCATCAATGCTGAAAATAGTTGTGCTGCTTTATATTTTTGTGGAAACTGTGATACATTTTATTTTTTCAAGATTCTTGATAAAGTTGAAGTTCAAAAAGAAAATATTTAGTAACATTATAAATGTTTTTACTGTCACTTTTTATCAATTTACTGCCTCCTTGCTAAAAAAAAAAAGTACTAATTTCTATTAAAAATGTGTGCATTTACACATCATTTGTCTTATTGTAAAGTTTATGCATTTGGCAGACGCTTTTATCCAAAGTGACTTGCATTGCCTTTAAAGTATTTCATCAGCTCATGCTTTCTCTGGGGATTGAGCCAAAGACCTTGGCGTATCTAGCGCTGCTCTTTACTATCTGAGCTACAGGAAAACATGCAGCATTTCACACAGACAGTATCACGATATTCTGAACACAATAAATGCCTCTTTAAGTACCTGCAGAGTCAGCCACTTTCTCCAGCTCTACAGACGATATCTGCAAACACGAAAGACGAGAGAGAGAGAGAGAGAGAGAGAGAGAGAGAGAGAGAGAGAGAGAGAGAGAGAGAGAGAGAGAGAGAGAGAGAGAGAGAGAGGAGAGAGAGAGAGAGAGAGAGAGAGAGAGAGAGAGAGAGAGAGAGAGAGAGAGAGAGAGAGAGAGAGAGAGATATTCAAATTCATGCAATGCTGATTAGAGTTTAAAAATGTTTATTTTGTCTTTTGAATGAAGTCCTGCCTCATCTAAAGGTGGAGATACCAGCCGGTCGTCCTCAGATCCTGACGCTTTCCCACTCTGACACAGAATAATAAAGAGAAAATATTATGCAAATAAAGCCGTCCGATAATATGATTATCTCCATGAACATTTATTTATTGCACTGAAACATAACGCTTGAAAACATGTCATGCAGGGAATTCTGGGTGCTCACCTGAGAACTGATGTACGCTTTTCTGTTTTTCAGGCCTAGACTGGCTGCGATTTCCTGGGACAAATTACTGACCGTCTGGTCCTGAAAAAGACACAGAAAACCTCACTGAAAACCCTGACAACACTTAACTAATGTGCACTGAACTAAACACTGAAGTTAATTTATCTGTTTATTAGACACATATCCCAGAGATTAACAGAAAGATCATTCCTGATTTTTTCCAAACAAGCATTTAGAATATAGATAGATAAATACATAAATATTATACTTTATAAATAATTTTCTTAATATACATATTATTCCCAGTTATACATATTTAATACATATTATTCCCAGTTATCCGTTTGTTTCAGTTCAATTTCTTAAATATCTGTCATTCTGAAATTGCTGAATGTTTTTGAATACTACGTACCGGTATTTATTATTTTTACTGTGTATTAATTTAGTCTATTTAGTCTAACTGAAATGTTTTAAAAAATTTTGTGACGCGCTGCTTTAAATGTCATATTTACGTTTAGTTTAACTCTATGAAAAGGGGTTGAGTAAGTAATATAGATTACAAAATAAAGAAATACATATAAATATAATAACTTTCTGTATTTCAGTGAGATTGAATAGTATGAAATGGCTTAAGTTTGTTTTATTACCCATTGGAAACATAAGCTGGACTAAAAAGTATAAAATACAGTAAAAATGTACAGGTAGTTAAATAATTGTACATAATAAAAATGGTAAATAATATTGCATATTAAATCATATTACAGTTTTTTTATAATACTACTTTTTCACTAAATTACTTAAGAGATTTAATCACGTTTATTTAGCACCAATATATTAACACACATTAATGAGCAGCAACAGTTACAATTTATTTCTTTATGGTCATAAACATATATAATTGTGAAAATGCTGAAATATTTTACTGTTTTATTTTTTCATTCATTCACTGTGTAATTGTGTCTATTTATTCTAATTGAAATGTTTTAAATGATTCTTACATACCAGTTTAAATGTTACATTTTTACATCTAGTTTAATTGTACAAAGATAAGGGTTGAGCTGTATAGATTAAAAACAAAACAATAAAAATAATAATTTTGGGCCTTTTAGTGATTATTGAATAGTGTGAAATGGCTTAATTTAATTTCCCCCCCCCCCCCCCCCCCCCCCCCCCCCCCCATTGGATAAATAATCTGGATTAAAAATACATATTTGCGAAGTATATAAAATACAGTAAAAATACCTACATAATTATTAACAGCAAAAATAATATTACATAATACTTCAAATAATAATTTTTATTCATTTTTCACTAAATTCCTTTACAATGCACATTAATGCGGAGACATTTCCCAACATAATGGTACTTGTGTGTGAGGTTTACCTGCGGTGAGGCCAGCAGACACGCAGCGCTGCAGTCATACGCCTCTCTCAGTTTCCCAGACTCCTTCAGACACACGGCTTTACGGTATAACGCTTTAGTGCTGTCCTTACACACCTCCAGAGCGCGCTCGCAGTCCTTCACCCCGCTGTCAAACTCACCCTGACAGAGACAATACAACATATGTATACTCTTGCTTCACATTAGTGATCAGCGCTCGACCGATATATCGGCCGATATTTGACTTTTTATTTTTTATTTTGACAGCATGTGCAAGATGTTCTCCATCTTCACTAGTTTACAGTCCGTTTTTTTACTTAGACAGAACTGATAAACAAAGAAGGTGAATGACATTTTTAATAATAGAAATGCAAGCACTATAATACTTTCTCATATACTGTCGGGCATTCAGAAAATACAAATTTAGATAATCTAAAGTTGCACTACAAAAATACACCATATAACTTTTGGCTTTCTAGTTGTTAAAAAAAACAAAACTGCACGCATTTTGCAGAAGATACAGTGAATCTCGAAAAATTTTAATATGGTGCAAAAGTTCATTTATTTCAGTAATTCAACTTAAAAGGTTTAAATGTCCAAGTATGACTCAGTTTAAAAAGCGCTGTAAAAATATGGTATTTGCATGGTACAGAGAGGAAGAAAGTCATTGATTAGGTGACAGTTCATTTATATATTTTCATTTATTTCTTATTTCTTCTTCTTATTTTTTTAATGCAATTTATTATTTATGTTGTATAGAAACATAGGTAAATATGTATGTTTTTTGGTGTGTGGAGACAAATAGATAAAGATGTTTGGCCAACCGGTTTATTACTGAATAAGCTTATGCTTCTTCCTACTCCTTTTCGGACATGTATAAGTTAAAACTTTTCTTTTCTTTTTTCCTTTTAAAAAGGGAAAGAAAAGTAAAGGGACAAAAATTAACATTATTATTATAATTTTTTTTTTTTTTTTACATGTTCGAAATAAAGCTTTTTCATTCATTCATTCAAACTAATATATTATATAGACTCATTACATGCAAAGTGAGATATTTCAAGCCTTTATTTATTATAATTTGGATGATTATGGCTTACAGTTTATGAAAACCTTTTCACAATATTCTAATTTTGAATGGGGGGTTTTCATAAACTAAGCCATAATCATCCTAATTATAACAAATAAAGGCTTGAAATATCTCACTTTGCATGTAATGAGTCTATATTATATATTAGTTTCACCTTCAAGTTGAATTACTGAAATCAATTAAGTTTTGCATGATATTCACATTTTTTGAGTTTCACCTGTATAGTACCTTTAAACATAACTCCACGAACCCTCGCAAATCCAGCTTTTGATAAGTGTGACACATTTTATTAATTGGGTCTAGTGTTGACATAGATCTCACAATTCAATTTGACCGAATTGCTCAAGTAACCACTTAACCAATGCTGTAAACTACAAAGACTCTCACAGTAGGTACATTAACATAACAGGCTAAAAGTAAAAGGGATCACAAACTTCCTGCTAAAGATGAGTGGGAGGATTTTAACCACATCTAGAAGTCCTCAACCCAGCTAAATCTGTCTGGTCCTTATAGTGTCCCGTGTCTGAAGGCCTCAGTCAGATAATCTAGCTGGAGTTAGAGAGGCATCTCTGACCTTCACAGTTGCTGAATAAGCTCTTTTTCATGCTATCGTGCCGTCCTCGCTCCTTATCCGTGTCTGGAGATATCCTCGCCTGGTTCCTTAGGAATCCTTCAACATTCCTCACATCCTAGCGCATGACTTATTGACGCTAATGTATTCCTGCCGTTGAGTTTATATACCCTAGCTGAACAATAAACCTCTGAAAAAGCTTGAACACTGAACTCTTGTCTGCGTTTTCAATTTCTTCTCATGGCGAGGGGCAACTGAGAGTACTGGGGCGAAAAGGCTAACCCTTACTATATAACAGCAAATTAAAAATAAAATATTCTTCAAAGCACACAGACTTACTAGATTACTGAGTGCACGGTTGGTTACAGTGTTTACTTTATTTTTATTCATGTTTTTAACTATTTCTTTATTTGTCAGAATTAAGAAGTTGCCATCTGAAGTATAAATTGCTCATTTTAAATTTTTATTGTGATTCTTTTCATGTTGATATATTTTTTGATTATTTCTAATTTAGTAAGTTTATTCCAATTGTTATGCATGTTTTATTTACCATCTCTGGCTCAGGGCCGCTACAGGTGGCACCATGACCAGGTGTTAACCCTTTAGCACCGGATGTGTCGTCGCCGACACAGATCAGCGAGCTGTATTTATTGTACCGTAACTCTTCAACCGTTTGCACTATCAAAAACCATTCAAATTGCCCCTGACAGTAGACAAATATACGGCTTATTACGGTAATTTCATGCTTTCCATCAGCAAATGACAGCGGGGAAGGATTTGAACCGAGAGATACGAAGCGCCGCGGGTTAGAGTGTTTTGAATTGCATAAAATAATAAAAGAAACGAACAAATACACAGCGAAAGAAGTGGTAGACAGCAGAAGAGGGGATTGGGATGATTTTGAATGAAACTTGGGAGGCGGATGGCCGTTACTTTTTCACGTATCTTTACATGTGGTGTATGCATGTGT